>CAXDID010001191.1:74878-189544 GCA_963988835.1 Hexamita inflata
AACGCTTTACCGCCTCGTACTCCTTTCGGAGCAGCTTCTCCATCATCTCCTTGCGCTTCTCGACGATCTGGTTCTTGTAGTGGAACTCCTGCGGATCCACCTCCAGGCGTTGGCAGGCGATGAGAAAGGCGGGGTCGCTGTAGTTCATCGTCGTTTGGAGTGAGAGTTATAAATGCACATAAAATACAGGAAAGCTAAATACTCACTCGGGGCTCACTTGGCCTGGAATTCTGGGATCTGGGTCGCCAGCGAGAAGGACTGATTCGAGAACGACTGAGTCGCCAACGGAGACAAAGTGGTCAGGGACTGGGTGGGTTGCAGGCGCAGCTTCGAGTTCTGCTTCCGGAGCTGGCGCATGGCCTGCTGGGGCTGGCTCATCAGCTGGATGGAGTTATGACGAATTTCCACGTTGGGCAGCACGCTGGAGACCACCAACTGCATCTGGCTCCTGGACCGCGAGATGTCGTTCAGGCTGCGGGAGATCTGGAGGTCCTGGTAGTTGTCCTGGAGCTGCTTCTTGTTCGTGTACAGGATGTTCTTGTTCAGCGAAATCACTTTCTGGGTGTAGTCCTGGTCCTGCAGCTTTTTGGATATAACCTTCTGTCTAGCCGAGTTGAACGATATGGGCGAGTTGAAGTCGTCGCACAGCTCCAGGCTCTGGTCCAGCAGCTTCTCAATTTCTTTCTGATACTGTTTTAACATTTGAGATGGGGATGGTATTCAATATTCAGTTTATATGGTTATTAATTGATATAGTCACATGTTATATAAATAGAATTATAACATTTTTATATTTTTAAACAAACAAACAAACATTATATATATTTAAATAGTAAGTATTTAGAACATTATTATGTTGAAAAGTGTAAGATATTAGGAGATATAATAAAATATTGATACAATTGTCACAATGATACAATTGTCACAAGAACATTTAAAGATTCCATAGCAGTTCTAAGTCTTTAAATTAATCTTACTAGGTTATTCATAACTTATGAATAATGTTAGTTCAAGTACCGAACTAACTCAGGTTGTCTGGATGCTATTAAGAGTGATAATCCTAAAAGATGATGTATAATATTAAGATAAGATTTGTTTGCAGCAGTGTTCATTTGTGTAACAATGTTTCTAAAATTGAATGAATTAAATTGAGAATTGTATTGTTGAAGGTTACTAAAATTAAGTGAGCCTTTTTATAAATATGGATTAGACAAACTCTATGAGCTCATCATTATTGCCTATTAGTGGAATCAGCGTTCGACTTTTTGGTGAGTTGATAATATTTGATATACTTGCATCCATATATGTTATTTCATATCTAATAATTGCAAAACATGAAAACAAATCATATATGTGAAGAAATATGATCATATCTTATCGCCTCTGTGGTTGGTTTTGTTGCAGGAGCTGCAAACGTTCGCTGCTCTCATCTTACCACCAGCACCGTTGTTGCATGAAGCGCAGAATGGTGCATCACAATACTTGCACTTGAAAGTCATGTTGGCAGTGGAACATCCGAACTTGCACATAGATTGTGAAGTGAAAGCTCACGGTTGCTATTTCCGAATTTTTGTATCTATATAATATTTCAGAAATCCGATAGTATCCAGATTATGTATCCAATTTATAAATGAGTTTCACAAATTAAGATAATTATCCAATATTTTGTTAAATGTTATTACAATAGGCTACTAATTTTAAATCACTAGGACATTGGAGCATATAAGCGTACATTTCGTATCCTACATTATCTTAAAGAATGAGTATTTAATTGTAATACACAACCATTATAAAATTTACTATATTATGCATAATATTTTTTGTTATACTAATATATGAATCAAATTAGGAATTAAAGACATTAAAGATTATTCGCTTAATTATCCTAATAGCTTCATACTATAATTCAATATAAATACTCGCACTTTAATACGCTTTGAAGAATATTTCATCTACCACATTTTAAGAATCGCTCATCATCGTTCATCTTCCACTAAAACACTTAGAACTTAGTTTTACAACACACATTTATATCACAGTTACGTTTTCGTGTAATGTTTGGATTCGTGGATTGCCAGAATTTATGAGAGGAAGATGGAATGATTAAATAGAGCCCTTAGTACATCTTAGTATACGATATTGAAGAGGTAACATCTAACCGAGCCATTTAATAATCAACCCGCAAGGTTATGACTCATAAGTAATTACATTGGTATAATATTTAACTAAGGAACAATAAATAAGGAACAATCATTATAAAGTCAATCAATGTAAACAAGTTAGTCGTCAGCCACTGCTTCATCGGGGTCGATGACTTCTTCCAGATTTTAGTAGATCAGTGATTAAAAGCTTATAGCTCCGGTATCAATTTGATTTCCAGCTTTAATGTCCTCAGTTATTTTAATGTACTTATTCTGCTTTGCTTCCTTAAAAAGGTTACTCGTCGTTTCCAGGAAGTCCTGAACTTTCAAGGCTCCGTTTTGAGTGTACGGTTTCTCCATCAGTTGTCCGTCGTTCGCACCGCAGAACAAGCAGTTACCGGTTCCCTGGAGCTCGCAGTAAATGTTCCCGCAGTTTTCGCACATCATCGCGTACCCGTCTCTTTCAATAAGTGGGTGCTCTGTTCCACCACATTTTAAGAATCGAAAATGTTTAGTGTATTGTCAGGATTTATGAGAAAAAGATAGAATTATTGAATTGAACATTAATATGTTATGATATGATATGTTACAGTTAAGCGAGTCATTACATTCTTCAAAAATATTTTCATTCTTGTGGAAAAAAGTAAAACGAGTTGTGGTTAAGTGTTACATTCTTCATTGTTTTTAAAATACTCATTGGTCTTGGTGCGAGTTTAACTATAAGAAGAGTGACTCTACTTATGTATCGAATTAGTTTTTAATAATATATATCATTTGTAAGCTTTTATTTATATTTTTGATTTTAAGAGTTATTTTTGATTTATAAATTAAATACTTATAAGTTATTTCTCTAAGTTAAGCAATTGGCTAATTTATATCTCGTATTGTTTTAGCATGCATAATTTCTTCGTCATCAGGTAATTCTTAGTCATTTATATTAAATATATTTGCGTTTGGAAGATTAATAGCATCAATAATTTTATTTGACTACGAATACAGATTTATAATTTGTTTTAGGTCTTTTAATGGTTCTAAATATACTATATTATTACACTTGATGTTTAATTCTTTTAGGTTTATTAGCGGTTTTATATAGGTCAAGTCAATTAGAGAGCATAGCTCTAAATTAAATGTGGTGAGTTGTTTTAGGTATTATATAAAGTGGATATCAATATTTTCGTTGCCTGATAGAACTAGTTATTTTAATTGGACTAGATATTTCAGCGGAGCTATATTTTTCAGGCCGCAGCATCCTAAATTTAGTATTTGAATCGTTTTCATGTGTTGAATTGGGTTGATATCTATATTTCCGTTATCGTACAGTACGAGTTCAGTTAAATTCTCTAATTTAAGTAATTTTTCGATGTTGGTTAGATTGCAGTTCCACAGCCACAGCTTATTGAGTTTCATTTTTATTTGCGTTAAGTCAATTTCTTTGTATCCAGTTATAATTAATTCTTGTAGTTTCTCAAACCCTTGTAAATGTTACAGAATGTATTTGCTTTCTCCGTTATTTTCTTGAACACTAAGTGTTTCAAGATTTGGCAGATCAAATTCGAATTATTTGATTCCGTTGAATTGTAGATTTAGTTATTTTATATTTTTGCTGTTCAGTTTCGGGATTAAGTTTTTGCAGTGGCTGATTTCAAGTTCTTCAATTTGAAATTCGTTTACAAATTGAATATTTTTCAATTCGGAGTTGCAATTTATGTTGAGGGATTTACCGTTTACTTGCGAACGGAACTCGTTCATTTGATTTTGGTTCATATGTGGAGTGGATAATAAATTAATAGTGAATAATCGAATTAAAATAGATGATACAAAATTAATATAATTAATGATAAACATTTCGTCTAATAATAACACTTATTATATATCGGCTCACTCTTTAGGTACATCTCAAAAACGTCCACTCAATAATCAATTACTTCAATCACAGGAACATTTTAAAATGATATTTTCATGCGTTCTTTACTTTTATAACTATGTACATGTAGGAAATGTCTAATTATTTAACCATTTCCATAGTTTTGAGGTAACCTATTGGAGTTCTACTATAGGTATAGTCTTTACTAGGTTCAGAAAAAATTAGTCTGTTTCTAATTATATCATTATCCATAATTAATAAAATTATCACTATTACTTCAGCTGTTGATTAAATTATGCACGTATAAAATTGGATAATAATTATTATATATTTCTGGTATATACTAATATCATTAAACAAATTAAATATATTATTAAATTTCCAAAAATAGAATACTAATATTTCTAATTCATTATGTGATTAAAATATAATTAAATATAAAGTTTAGCAAAGAGTATTATATACACGCTATCATTAAATCTACCTAATACTCTAAAAATAACTAAATTATATACTTCTTTTCTCACTGCTAGGCTAACATATTTTTGATTTAATAAGTTTAATAAGTTTATAATTAGCACAAAGATAAATATAAATAAAAGACCAAATATAAATAGTGCTAAAACATTGAGCGTTCCTTCTTCCATTTATATTGTCCACTTTAAATGCACGAATTCATAACCGAATGGCAACACAAATACATCCAGGCCGACGACCTGAAGGCGCTGTGCAAGGAAATAGACGCCTTGGACCTGCAGGTGCACAGCAAAACCGACCAGCAGGAGTACTCCCAGAGCGCGAGCCAGGTCGTCCAGAAGATCAAGAGCACCTCGCGGCAGTTCCTCGTCCAGGTCTCGAGCCAGGTGGACGTGCTGGAGTCCTTCTTCCTGGAGCAGGTGAAGAATATCGGCAAGAAAAGCGACGAAATCGAGGGCCTGGCCAAGAAGGCGATCCAGATCAAGCTCGAGCCGACCAAGTGCGGCGCCCTCGTGGACAAGATGAAGGACGTGCTCGGGAAGATATCCGTTCTCCAGAACTTCACGATCTACAACTACGACCAGCTCCAGGTCCTGTGCCGGCTCCACGACTCTTCGTCTCAAGAGGCCTACAACTCCCTCAAGTGGCTCGAGGAGAAGATGGACCAAACCACCTTCGACGACAACGACAAGTACGAGGTGATGCAGAACAAAGTGATCAAGCATTACGCCGCGTGGCTGAACATCCCAGAAAAGAAGGCGCAAATAGAGCTGTTGAACAGCGAGAAGGGAGAGAACAACCTGGACGCGCGAGAAGGGAAGACCGCAGCGGCCTCCTTCTTCGCGGGAGTCAGCGCCGTGCTCGTGGCCTCTTTCATCAACCTCATGGTGTACTGCTACAAGTCTCCTTTCGGATTCGAGCTGACCAAGCTGCAGCAGATATCCACGCGCGTGAACTTCGTGGTCGCCACCATGATCGTGGGGATGGGCGCCGTGATCTCTGTGTTCCATAAGAGAAAGCTGAACTTCGCGTTCATGTGCCAGATCCCCTCGGAGCTCCTGGTGTACGGCCACCGAAACGTCCTCAAAGTGGGTTTCATCCAGCTGAGCATCGTCACGGCCGCCGCGATTCTGCTTTCGGTGGGCCAGGTGCAGCTGGTAGAACCCGTGCCGATTCTGTTCGGCCAGTTCGTGGTGAGGGTGTCCAGGATTATGAAGCCCACCTACTGGATGTTGTTTCCGACGGTTTCGCTCCCGCTGTTCAGCATCTACAACGTGCTTAAATCGAAGGGCCAGAAGTGCGTGTTCACGTACTGCATGAACATTTTGTTCAAGATGTTCACGCCGTGGCGCCAGCGAATCGAGTTCCCGCACTTCTACTTCTGCTCGCTTCTGGGCTCGGCCGCGGGTTCCTTCAAAGACATCATCCAGATTATTTGCGTGAACAGGCTTCCGGACTACATCGGGATCCTATTCCAAAACATATTCAGCGCAAACAGACTGGTCCAGAGCTACATCAAGTACAGGGAAAGCAAGCGCTTCTACAACCAGGGTCTCGGGATTATCAACAACTCCATCGGAATCATCAGCACGATTTCCGGGATCAGCGCCCTGCGCCCCATCGAACCCGCGTTTTGGACTTTCGTCGGGCTGAAGGCCTTCAACTACCTCGTGAAAACCTACTGGAACACCTGCGAGAACTGGGCCTTGCTGTGGGGCGGGGTGTCGGTGATCAAGTTCAAAAACAAACCCGAAAAATGGTCGTACGGCAAGTACCTCCGCAGGCCCACCCACCTCCCGCTGCACGTCATCATCCCGATCGCCCTCTACGACCCGATCGCCCGCGGCACTTGGATCTTCGCGCTCATCCCCAGCTGCCAGCACTTCGCGAGCCAGTTCTGGTTCAAGATGCTCACTCTCCAGATGAGCGTGCTGCGCGTGTACTTGTGGATGATCCTGCGCCTGGACAATCAGCAGTGCAGCAACTGCGAGGACTACTCGGTGACCAAGTTCATCCCGGTGGTGATCGATGACTACGAACGAGACAAGATGAAGGACAGCGAGAAACAGAAGCAAGACCAGGAGGCCATGGCCGGAATCCAGGACCTGCAGTCCATCTTCAACAATGGGAGTGGAAAGGCGAAAATCCTGAACGTCAACCAGACCTTCCGGAGAATCAGCCTGCAGCACATAACTGCGGCAGAATTCCTCGCCAGGACCAAGACCATGCGCAGCGAGTTCAAGAGGCATTCGAGGCCGGCGTCCAAGCTCGCGTCGATCACGCAGTTCACCAACTTCAGTCAAAACCCAGACAAACAGCTGAAGCCGATAAAGTCTCGCCTGAGCAGCAAGCTGGAACACATCGAGCTGATCAGTAACTAAGTCACAAATGATACAGTCGAAACACCAACAGTTATAAATGATCCAAACACCAAAAATATTCTTTTTGACATATTAAGTAAAGTTATTACAAAAAACGATATTAAGCTGTTGAAATCTATTGAAAGCAAAGCCCAACTAATAAACGAAAATATCGAGATTCCAACTGTCATAAACGATCAGTGGAGCACAAAAACTAAAAATATTATATTTGGTCAAAGTAAAAAATAGAACGAACCACTTCTGAGCTCAAAAAGTGATGGACATAATTACACTTTTGCATCCACTCTCTTAAAAGAAGGAACTGAAATGAACAGAAGCAGATCTGAGTGAAAATACAAATAAATACTATATTTAAATACCATATTTGGTTAAGGATAGCTTGCACATAAGTAAAATAAAAAGTTAGTTTCAATAAGCAGGCTAATTTATAACACAAGATGAATGTGTTTTGTACTATTAGAAAGGTGAAACGAAGACATTTATTGAAAATATAATAAATGAATTATATTTTATATTATTTTCTTTTAAAATTTCAATGTTTACCTCACTCCACATCAAAATGCAACCAAAATATAATAATAGCGACCTAGTTGTAGAAATAATCTCAGAATACGATCAGAATATGATCAAAATGTATTCAAATAAGATATATAGTGGAGTGCTTATTATCAAAAACAGCAAAAAACTGAACGGTTTGGACTTCTTATATAACTTGGACATTAAGCGTCTGGAGCTATTAAACTTCAAAATAATTCCAAAGTTACATAGCTAAACAATTACATAAATTAGTATATTTAACAGCTTTATCTAAAACTTTGAAGAGATTCAAATCGATAATTTAGAGACTCTAGGTATTTATAATCACTAAAATTTAAAGTAAACTTAACCACTGAAGTTGAAAATTAATTAATTCACAAAACTGAAAATACTTTGTATTTAAGGATGGGCTGTTGATTTGTAACCCCTTTCGTAAATAACTTGGCTCACCACACTAATATTAGAGTGGTGCAAGCTTGACGATGCTAACAGCCTAAGACCACTTATTAATTTAGTTGACCTATCAATAAACTACAACAAATCAATCGATATTTCTTCGGTTCAGCACTTGACACAGCTTTCTAAGCTGTCATTAATGCAGTGCGGTTTGATCAACGTTGATATATTATGTCCACTTTAAAATCTACGGTAATTAAACATCTCATGGAACTCAATAGTTTATATCTAACCTCTAATGAAACTGAATAATTTATCCAGTCTCGACGCCACAAATAACAAAATACTAGATATGCATATTGAGCGACATCCGAACTTCGCCAAGTTCAATTTTGAGAATCAACTATAACCAACTAAGAAATAAGTAAATGTAGCAAATATAATGAAAAATATAAACAGTCCAACGTCTTCTCTAAAATATATAAGTGTGCTATCAATCCATTTTACATGTAAATATACTATTTTCAGACAGCATATTATCAAATATTTATAGAGTTATATTTGCACCCACAATGAATTTTTAGTTCAGACTTCGATATTATTTTAATAGGTACTTGAGGATCATATTTGTCAATGAAAGTTTGAAGTATAATATTGAACCGATAGGTGATTTAATGTATAATAAATTGTGATTACTAATATTATCAACAAGAATCTAAATGAATATCATTCCTAATCTACAATGGACTTGATCAAAGACTGCTGCTGCATCCACAAGTTTTTAATAGTGTCCTTTTGGGCCTAAATCGCATGGTCTATGACGGCGGCGGTGTCCAGGATTTTGTAAGCTTGGTGCATGTCGTTGACTATTCTGCATTTGAGCTGGAACTGCTTCTCGCTGGTCCTTTGCAGTTCTTTCTTCTGTTGGTCAGAGTCATCTTCGCAATACGAGATGTCGTTGAAAAGAGTTGTTTGCTCCAGGTACTGGTTGTTGGCGGACTGCGAGGCCTTGATGTACAAATTCATTCTTGGTGTGGTGAAGATATTTTTCGGCTCGTAATATTAGGGATAGTCTAGCCGCTTATTAGACTTCACCTAGAAAAACAATTTAAAAACTGTCTGAATTAGTTGTTTTTATTAATTCCAAACTTGAAATATAATCACAAAGAATCATAAGTTGGTGTTATAAATTACCAAATTGCAAATTACTTGTACTTCTTTATACAAAGTTGAATACTTTGAGACAACTTTCACAAAGTTACTAAATATAAACGATATTATAGAAACTGTTCTTTTCTTTTGCGTTTTTCAAAAGTGTTAAGTGCATTTTTGTTGAGTACGTTCGTATTCAATTAAAATGGCGTTAGAGACATTTTTCAATTCGTTTTCTTCAATCACGGTAATTAAAATTGGTATAATTACTCACAGAATCTACGTTGGCTCTTCCAAACGGAATGGAGTATTACGGAACGGAGTTATTCGTATAATCACATTAATATTTACGAATAAGTGAATATATATTATAAGGATCCATTGATTTTTAAGGTTGTCTGAGGCTATTTAGACTATCCTGAAGATAATTAGTAATTGATCGTAATTGTGTAATTAAGTTAGGATTTGTGGATTATCATGATTTATGAGATGAAGATGGAATGATTGAATTGAGCCTTAGTACTGATGATAAGGTTGCAGTTAAGTGAGTCATTTTATTGATCCATAGATTTTATCTTGTAACATTTCTATACTATGTCGGTAAAACGATATAAAGTCATTGTATTGTGTATAATGTTTTACAGATATAGATATTTCTAAAAATAACTTATTATTTTACTAAGTGTCCAAAAATGTGGTCATGTATATCTCTTTAGCGTTTTTTCTTTATTATAGCAAATTTAGCGTGCGAGCTAGAAGCTTTTAAGTAGGGGGAAACAAGAGCTCACGCTTAAATATAGGTGACATTTTTGTTTTGTATTAATATAACACCTCACTACCTTCAAGCAGTGTTTTAACATTTTCTAGTTGTAAGAGAAATAATAGTTCTTGAAGTCTGGTATTGTTACAGTATATTGAATATCTTACCAACAACTGTATTTATTATTATCTTCACCAACGATTTCCTTCTATTAAGTTATTATTATATACATCAATATTGGATATTTCAGTACTATAACAGTTATTTAATCCAGCTCGATACTGATTTCCTTTATTTAAATCCAAAAGTAATTCAAATATACTTTTAGTTCCCACAACTTATGTGATTACATTGTTGCAGATCTTGAGTAAGATTTTAGTACTTGTGGTTACTCAACCAAAGTTGCATCTCTACTATCTTTTATCAATGTATTGGATAATAATTTATATTTGTACTCAACTGGGTAAAGGATCTGAAATGATCTTGAGTGTAGTTATTTATAGACACAACTCTTAAAATTTTTGTTGAAGAAGTGTTCAGTTTTGTAATTATCAGGCTTGTGAATTAGATGAATATTATTATTAGATAGTAATATAATTGTAGCTACTTAGACAGATGTATTTAAAAAGTAATAGTAAAATAATATGTCCACTTCCATACATGGCGTCATTTTGATGGTAAGAGATATAATGTATCAGATTCTTATTATTTTATGAAACAATGAAACTGAACACACATAAAAATATAGATTTGTTTGTTTCTAAAAACTATATATAATATCTTTCTATAGATAGCTTATAAACTAATTCACGGACTAAAATAAGCTTTTAATTTATTAAATATGTATTATAAGATCTTTAAGATAGGAAAAAAATGAATAGACAGTAAAATATATTTGATGAATACACATTCTTCTATTTATATTGTCCACTTTAAATGCACGAATTCATAACCGAATGGCAGCACAAATACATCCAGGCCGACGACCTCAAGGCGCTGTGCAAGGAAATAGACGCCTTGGACCTGCAGCTGCACAGCAAGACCGACCAGCAGGAGTACTCCCAGAGCGCGAGCCAGGTCGTCCAGAAGATCAAGAGCACCTCGCGGCAGTTCCTCGTCCAGGTCTCGAGCCAGGTGGACGTGCTGGAGTCCTTCTTTCTGGAGCAGGTGAAGAATATTGGCAAGAAAAGCGACGAAATCGAGGGCCTGGCCAAGAAGGCGATCCAGATCAAGCTCGAGCCGACCAAGTGCGGCGCCCTCGTGGACAAGATGAAGGACGTGCTCGGGAAGATATCCGTTCTCCAGAACTTCACGATCTACAACTACGACCAGCTCCAGGTCCTGTGCCGGCTCCACGACTCCTCGTCTCAAGAGGCCTACAACTCCATCAAGTGGCTCGAGGAGAAGATGGACCAAACCACCTTCGACGACAACGACAAGTACGAGGTGATGCAGAACAAAGTGATCAAGCATTACGCCGCGTGGCTGAACATCCCAGAAAAGAAGGCGCAAATAGAGCTGTTGAACAGCGAGAAGGGAGAGAACAACCTGGACGCGCGAGAAGGGAAGACCGCAGCGGCCTCCTTCTTCGCGGGAGTCAGCGCCGTGCTCGTAGCCTCTTTCATCAACCTCATGGTGTACTGCTACAAGTCTCCTTTCGGATTCGAGCTGACCAAGCTGCAGCAGATATCCACGCGCGTGAACTTCGTGGTCGCCACCATGATCGTGGGGATGGGCGCCGTGATCTCTGTGTTCCATAAGAGAAAGCTGAACTTCGCGTTCATGTGCCAGATCCCCTCGGAGCTCCTGGTGTACGGCCACCGAAACGTCCTCAAAGTGGGTTTCATCCAGCTGAGCATCGTCACGGCCGCCGCGATTCTGCTTTCGGTGGGCCAGGTGCAGCTGGTAGAACCCGTGCCGATTCTGTTCGGCCAGTTCGTGGTGAGGGTGTCCAGGATTATGAAGCCCACCTACTGGATGTTGTTTCCGACTGTTTCGCTCCCGCTGTTCAGCATCTACAACGTGCTTAAATCGAAGGGCCAGAAGTGCGTGTTCACGTACTGCATGAACATTTTGTTCAAGATGTTCACGCCGTGGCGCCAGCGAATCGAGTTCCCGCACTTCTACTTCTGCTCGCTTCTGGGCTCGGCCGCGGGTTCCTTCAAAGACATCATCCAGATTATTTGCGTGAACAGGCTTCCGGACTACATCGGGATCCTATTCCAAAACATATTCAGCGCAAACAGACTGGTCCAGAGCTACATCAAGTACAGGGAAAGCAAGCGCTTCTACAACCAGGGTCTTGGGATTATCAACAACTCCATCGGAATCATTAGCACGATTTCCGGGATCAGCGCCCTGCGCCCCATCGAACCCGCGTTTTGGACTTTCGTCGGGCTGAAGGCCTTCAACTACCTCGTGAAAACCTACTGGAACACCTGCGAGAACTGGGCCTTGCTGTGGGGCGGGGTGTCGGTGATCAAGTTCAAAAACAAACCCGAAAAATGGTCGTACGGGAAGTACCTCCGCAGGCCCACCCACCTCCCGCTGCACGTCATCATCCCGATCGCCCTCTACGACCCGATCGCCCGCGGCACTTGGATCTTCGCGCTCATCCCCAGCTGCCAGCACTTCGCGAGCCAGTTCTGGTTCAAGATGCTCACTCTCCAGATGAGCGTGCTGCGCGTGTATCTGTGGATGATCCTGCGCCTGGATAATCAGCAGTGCAGCAACTGCGAGGACTACTCTGTGACCAAGTTCATCCCGGTGGTGATCGATGACTACGAACGAGACAAGATGAAGGACAGCGAGAAACAGAAGCAAGACCAGGAGACCATGGCCGGAATCCAGGACCTGCAGTCCATCTTCAACAATGGGAGTGGAAAGGCGAAAATCCTGAATGTCAACCAGACCTTCCGGAGAATCAGCCTGCAGCACATAACTGCGGCGGAGTTCCTCGCCAGGACCCAGACCATGCGCAGCGAGTTCAAGAGGCATTCGAGGCCGGCGTCCAAGCTCGCGTCGTTCACGCAGTTCACCAACTTCAGTCAAAACCCAGACAAACAGCTGAAGCCGATAAAGTCTCGCCTGAGCAGCAAGCTGGAACACATCGAGCTGATCAGTAACCAGTTTATGAACGATACCGTTGAAACGCCGACATTCATGGGCAACCATACTTCTAACACCAAACCCATTTAATAATTCGCCCAGTTCAGCCACTTTAGCCACAGCAACGTGGACGCAAAGTAGAAGTCTCGGGTAAGTAGCTAACTCGAACCCAACTTACATTAAAATAGTACCATTGAAATTTTAGGCACATCAAACGAGCACGCCAATAATATTCAACAGTAAACCCAAAAATCTCGCGTGAACAGCAAACTGGAACAGAAATAAATGAACGAACCGCTTCTGGGCTCGAATGCGAACACGCTGTTGGACGACCTGAAGGAACAGAACGCGAAGCTCAAAATAGACATCGAGGTGCAGAATTACACGGATGTTTCAGGAATGCGCCTTCAAAACGGTAAAATCGAGGGAGAAAAAGTAATCAAAAGAGGAGGAACCATGGATTTCGGGTTCGAGTGAAACGGAATGTAAGTTAAAATATAATTATGGCTATAATTATTGGCTGATTTCGGATAAAGACCATGCCTCAACCGTTGTTAGCGAACCAGTTTTATACCTGATTCGCAAAGATTTTTCAGAAATGGTTCGCATCTCAGTTTTTTACGGTTTTCCTTTCGGTTTTCACAGTTAAATAACATTTAAGAAGTATTTGTTATGATATTTTCATATTAACGAAATTATTCAACTTCAATAATTGATAATTATTAATTTGATTTAATATTCCTATCTACTTTTGGTTGTACTTCTGAAATCTTAAATAATTATATGAATATGGTAATTATACTATATGATAACAATTATCAATTTTAGTAAGTATTCATTTTTGTAGAATGTGAACGTTCATTTCATATACTATAGTTTCTTATAATTAATGTCATATGATTCATTAGAAATCAAAAATTTTTGTGATTTGTTCCATTAAGTGAAAATAATCAATCAAATATTAAAGTAAAACATATGTCTCTGTAGCATTGTAATACCATATAACTGTGTTATTGTCCACTTTAAATGCACGAATTCATAACCGAATGGCAGCACAAATACATCCAGGCCGACGACCTCAAGGCGCTGTGCAAGGAAATAGACGCCTTGGACCTGCAGCTGCACAGCAAGACCGACCAGCAGGAGTACTCCCAGAGCGCGAGCCAGGTCGTCCAGAAGATCAAGAGCACCTCGCGGCAGTTCCTCGTCCAGGTCTCGAGCCAGGTGGACGTGCTGGAGTCCTTCTTTCTGGAGCAGGTGAAGAATATTGGCAAGAAAAGCGACGAAATCGAGGGCCTGGCCAAGAAGGCGATCCAGATCAAGCTCGAGCCGACCAAGTGCGGCGCCCTCGTGGACAAGATGAAGGACGTGCTCGGGAAGATATCCGTTCTCCAGAACTTCACGATCTACAACTACGACCAGCTCCAGGTCCTGTGCCGGCTCCACGACTCCTCGTCTCAAGAGGCCTACAACTCCATCAAGTGGCTCGAGGAGAAGATGGACCAAACCACCTTCGACGACAACGACAAGTACGAGGTGATGCAGAACAAAGTGATCAAGCATTACGCCGCGTGGCTGAACATCCCAGAAAAGAAGGCGCAAATAGAGCTGTTGAACAGCGAGAAGGGAGAGAACAACCTGGACGCGCGAGAAGGGAAGACCGCAGCGGCCTCCTTCTTCGCGGGAGTCAGCGCCGTGCTCGTAGCCTCTTTCATCAACCTCATGGTGTACTGCTACAAGTCTCCTTTCGGATTCGAGCTGACCAAGCTGCAGCAGATATCCACGCGCGTGAACTTCGTGGTCGCCACCATGATCGTAGGGATGGGCGCTGTGATCTCTGTGTTCCATAAGAGAAAGCTGAACTTCGCGTTCATGTGCCAGATCCCCTCGGAGCTCCTGGTGTACGGCCACCGAAACGTCCTCAAAGTGGGTTTCATCCAGCTGAGCATCGTCACGGCCGCCGCGATTCTGCTTTCGGTGGGCCAGGTGCAGCTGGTAGAACCCGTGCCGATTCTGTTCGGCCAGTTCGTGGTGAGGGTGTCCAGGATTATGAAGCCCACCTACTGGATGTTGTTTCCGACTGTTTCGCTCCCGCTGTTCAGCATCTACAACGTGCTTAAATCGAAGGGCCAGAAGTGCGTGTTCACGTACTGCATGAACATTTTGTTCAAGATGTTCACGCCGTGGCGCCAGCGAATCGAGTTCCCGCACTTCTACTTCTGCTCGCTTCTGGGCTCGGCCGCGGGTTCCTTCAAAGACATCATCCAGATTATTTGCGTGAACAGGCTTCCGGACTACATCGGGATCCTATTCCAAAACATATTCAGCGCAAACAGACTGGTCCAGAGCTACATCAAGTACAGGGAAAGCAAGCGCTTCTACAACCAGGGTCTCGGGATTATCAACAACTCCATCGGAATCATCAGCACGATTTCCGGGATCAGCGCCCTGCGCCCCATCGAACCCGCGTTTTGGACGTTTGTCGGGCTGAAGGCCTTCAACTACCTCGTGAAAACCTACTGGAACACCTGCGAGAACTGGGCCTTGCTGTGGGGCGGGGTGTCGGTGATCAAGTTCAAAAACAAACCCGAAAAATGGTCGTACGGGAAGTACCTCCGCAGGCCCACCCACCTCCCGCTGCACGTCATCATCCCGATCGCGCTCTACGACCCGATCGCCCGCGGCACTTGGATCTTCGCGCTCATCCCCAGCTGCCAGCACTTCGCGAGCCAGTTCTGGTTCAAGATGCTCACTCTCCAGATGAGCGTGCTGCGCGTGTACTTGTGGATGATCCTGCGCCTGGATAATCAGCAGTGCAGCAACTGCGAGGACTACTCTGTGACCAAGTTCATCCCGGTGGTGATCGATGACTACGAACGAGACAAGATGAAGGACAGCGAGAAACAGAAGCAAGACCAAGAGGCCATGGCCGGAATCCAGGACCTGCAGTCCATCTTCAACAATGGGAGTGGAAAGGCGAAAATCCTCAACGTCAACCAGACCTTCCGGAGAATCAGCCTGCAGCACATAACTGCGGCGGAGTTCCTCGCCAGGACCCAGACCATGCGCAGCGAGTTCAAGAGGCATTCGAGGCCGGCGTCCAAGCTCGCGTCGTTCACGCAGTTCACCAACTTCAGTCAAAACCCAGACAAACAGCTGAAGCCGATAAAGTCTCGCCTGAGCAGCAAGCTGGAACACATCGAGCTGATCAGTAACCAGTTTATGAACGATACCGTTGAAACGCCGACATTCATGGGCAACCATACTTCTAACACCAAACCCATTTAATAATTCGCCCAGTTCAGCCACTTTAGCCACAGCAACGTGGACGCAAAGTAGAAGTCTCGGGTAAGTAGCTAACTCGAACCCAACTTACATTAAAATAGTACCATTGAAATTTTAGGCACATCAAACGAGCACGCCAATAATATTCAACAGTAAACCCAAAAATCTCGCGTGAACAGCAAACTGGAACAGAAATAAATGAACGAACCGCTTCTGGGCTCGAATGCGAACACGCTGTTGGACGACCTGAAGGAACAGAACGCGAAGCTCAAAATAGACATCGAGGTGCAGAATTACACGGATGTTTCAGGAATGCGCCTTCAAAACGGTAAAATCGAGGGAGAAAAAGTAATCAAAAGAGGAGGAACCATGGATTTCGGGTTCGAGTGAAACGGAAATATAAGTTAAAATATAATTATCGCTATAATGCTATATATTATAATATATTGATCAATAGCTGATTTTACTTTATTAGCTTTAATTAGACACTAAGCTTACAAAAGAAGAAATAATTATAGGAATAGTCTAGTATTAATAAGATACAGTATTGAAAGTGTTTGATTGCTTTTAGATTTGGCTTTATTGTAAATGGATATCTTTTTAATAGGTATATTTTGTTATGTTTGTAATTTTTACTTGAATTTAATCTGTAAAAATTAGGTAAACACTATATATCTTAAAATACTCACATAGTCTTATATATCGATTATCAGTTTATTATTCTATTTTTGAAAGTTACACTACAAGTATGATATTATAATATCGATTAATAACCATATAAACTGAATATTGAATACCATCTCCATCTCAAATGTTAAAACAGTATCAGAAAGAAATTGAGAAGCTGCTGGACCAGAGCCTGGAGCTGTGCGACGACTTCAACTCGCCCATATCGTTCAACTCGGCTAGACAGAAGGTTATATCCAAAAAGCTGCAGGACCAGGACTACACCCAGAAAGTGATTTCGCTGAACAAGAACATCCTGTACACGAACAAGAAGCAGCTCCAGGACAACTACCAGGACCTCCAGATCTCCCGCAGCCTGAACGACATCTCGCGGTCCAGGAGCCAGATGCAACTGGTGGTCTCCAGCGTGTTGCCCAACGTGGAAATTCGTCATAACTCCATCCAGCTGATGAGCCAGCCCCAGCAGGCCATGCGCCAGCTCCGGAAGCAGAACTCGAAGCTGCGCCTGCAACCCACCCAGTCCCTGGCAACGTTGTCTCCGTTGGCGACGCAGTCGTTCTCGAACCAGTCCTTCTCGCTGGCGACCCAGATCCCTGAGTTCCAGGCCAAGTGAGCCCGAGTGAGTATTTAGCTTTCCTGTATTTTATGTGCATTTTATGACTCTCACTCCAAACGACGATGAACTACAGCGACCCAGCCTTTCTCATCGCCTGCCAGCGCCTGGAGGTGGACCCGCAGGAGTTCCACTACAAGAACCAGATCGTCGAGAAGCGCAAGGAGATGATGGAGAAGCTGCTACGAAAGGAGTACGAGGCGGTAAAGCGCTACGAACAGGCCCAGCCGGTCTCTCCGAAGGCCGCCGAGCCGCAGACGTTTCTGACCGAGGCCTCCGGTCTGGCGGTGGCGCAGATACCCCAGGTCGAGCCGGAGACCAAGCTGCAGTACGAAGTGCTCGTGACCACCGGGCCCTGGGACATCGAGGCGAACGAGCGGATCCTCCGAGATAGCACCAAGACCAGCAACCGGCAGGTCTTCCGAAGGGTCGCGCGGGTTCTGCGGCCGAGCGTGCTGGTCCCAGCCACTTTGCAGATGCAGATCGGGAAGAAGGCGGTCCCGGGCCTGGAGGCGTCAATGATCAGCAAGGACCTGTGCCACAACCCCAGCAAGGAGGAGAAGTACGAGAAAGTGAGGCAGAACTTCCATCAGCACAAGGCCCTCACGCAGCTTCAGAAGGAAATTGACCTGAAGATTAGAACCCAGCACCGGGAACACGCCCACGCAAGGAACACTAATGCGGAGATTGGGTACCGCTCGAACGCCCAGATTATCGCCCTGGAGAAAGTTAGAGAGGCGCAGTTCAACAAAGAGGTGCATGAACTGAACAAGGCGATCGCGGTGGAGCAGGATCTGCAGGCCCGAGAGCCATAGTACTCGTATACACCCAGAACGAGGAACCGAGCGTTCCAAGACGATCTTTTTGTAAAACAATAAAACAAACTCAAACAGTGAATATGATATTTTGAAAGTTATCTTAATTGAGCTGAGGTCAGGTAATTGCTAAAATTATATTTAATTCAGGATTTTCATCATTTATATTTAAAAAAGCAGAACAATTAAATATTTTGAAAATCTTGGATTAATGTTTGGTTAAAAGCCATGCAATATTTTAAAGTACTTGGGAAGCAGGTATATTATGATGATCTTGATTTAAAATATATAAATTTATAAATTGTGATTACTTATACTATCAACAAATACCATATTTGGTTAAGGATAGCTTGCACATAAGTAAAATAAAAAGTTAGTTTCAATAAGCAGGCTAATTTATAACACAAGATGAATGTGTTTTGTACTGTTAGAAAGGTGAAACGAAGACATTTATTGAAATATAATAAATGAATTATATTTTATATTATTTTCTTTTAAAATTTCAATGTTTACCTCACTCCACATCAAAATGCAACCAAAATATAATAATAGCGACCTAGTTGTAGAAACAATCTCAGAATACGATCAGAATATGATCAAAATGTATTCAAATAAGATATATAGTGGAGTGCTTATTATAAAAAACAGCAAAAAACTGAACGGTTTGGACTTCTTATATAACTTGGACATTAAGCGTCTGGAGCTATTAAACTTCAAAATAATTCCAAAGTTACATAGCCAAACAATTACATAAATTAGTATATTTAACAGCTTTATCTAAAACTTTGAAGAGATTCAAATCGATAATTTAGAGACTCTAGGTATTTATAATCACTAAAATTTAAAGTAAACTTAACCACTGAAGTTGAAAATTAATTAATTCACAAAACTGAAAATACTTTGTATTTAAGGATGGGCTGTTGATTTGTAACCCCTTTCGTAAATAACTTGGCTCACCACACTAATATTAGAGTGGTGCAAGCTTGACGATGCTAACAGCCTAAGACCACTTATTAATTTAGTTGACCTATCAATAAACTACAACAAATCAATCAATATTTCTTCGGTTCAGCACTTGACACAGCTTTCTAAGCTGTCATTAATGCAGTGCGGTTTGATCAACGTTGATATATTATGTCCACTTTAAAATCTACGGTAATTAAACATCTCATGGAACTCAATAGTTTATATCTAACCTCTAATGAAACTGAATAATTTATCCAGTCTCGACGCCACAAATAACAAAATACTAGATATGCATATTGAGCGACATCCGAACTTCGCCAAGTTCAATTTTGAGAATCAACTATAACCAACTAAGAAATAAGTAAATTTAGCAAATATAATGAAAAATATAAACAGTCCAACGTCTTCTCTAAAATATATAAGTGTGCTATCAATCCATTTTACATGTAAATATACTATTTTCAGACAGCATATTATCAAATATTTATAGAGTTATATTTGCACCCACAATGAATTTTTAGTTCAGACTTCAATATTATTTTAATAGGTACTTGAGGATCATATTTGTCAATGAAAGTTTGAAGTATAATATTGAACCGATAGGTGATTTAATATATATAATATATTGTGATTACTATAATAATATTATCAACAAGAATCTATATGAATATCATTCCTAATCTACAATGGACTTGATCAAAGACTGCTGCTGCATCCACAGGTTTTTAATAGTGTCCTTTTGGGCCTAAATCGCATGGTCTATGACGGCGGCGGTGTCCAGGATTTTGTAAGTTTGGTGCATGTCGTTGACTATTCTGCATTTGAGCTGGAACTGCTTTTCGCTGGTCGTTTGCAGATCTTTTTTCTGCAGGTCAGAGTCGTCTTCGCAGTACGAGATGTCGTTGAAAAGAGTTGTTTGCTCCAGGTACTGGTTGTTGGCGGACTGTGAGGCCTTGATGTACAAATTCATTCTTGGTGTGGTGCAGATATTTTTCGGCTCGTGATATTAGGGATAGTCTAGCCGCTTATTAGACTTCACCTAGGAAAAGAATTTAAAACTGTTTAAATTAGTTGTTTTTATTAATTCCAAACTTGAAATGTAGTCATAACGAATCATAAGTTGATACAATAACTTATATCGTAAATGTTTAATTGTCAAAGTTGAGAATTTCAAATATAGAATAAATAACTAAACGTGTTTAAAATTGATATTTCCGCTATATATTGAGTATGAATCCACATACTGCCAGATTTTAGACTCTGCTAGACAAAAACCTGGAAATTGGTAAGCCTCTAACTCATAAATTTGCTTGATATAATTACAGGTACATGTAGCTGTTTATTGAGAAGACGTTTTGAGATGTACCAAAAGAGTGAGAAAATTCTGAAAACACCCAAACAACATTGTTCACTTAACTTTATTAAAAGAGTAAAAAAGAAATCTCAAAATATACACTTATAACTAAATCTGAAATCTAATAAAGTCTTGTGAATGAAGACTTTATCAAGGTGTTCATTTTCGTTCACGTGATAATATTATAATGTTAATAATAACAACACAAAATACACTACTATATGATTTATCAATATTCAATATTTTAACATTAACATTTTCGACTAGGTTGAGTTATATTTGTAAACATTGATACAACAATTAGTTTGTAGTTGTGTACATGTCAGATTTAAAAATCATTTCATAATTTTATACATTTTGGTGCTTATATACACATGCCTAGTAATATACAAACGAATCAAATCCACTTCAAATGCAAAGACAATTATTCTCGAGTATCCAGTCCTAGTACGATCTGGACGCGCAAGTGCAGGCAAATTTTTCGTATAACAAGATGGAAATCATGTAGAAACCATAACTTTACAACAGCAAGTTAGTTTAAAAGGTGATTCTTTAAAACCAGGATATAAAGACCCGGGGAATCAAAACACACCAGCAACCCTTTATCCTCTCAGACATTTCAAAATCCAGGTCATACACCCAATCGCAGGAAATAACAATTCTCCCGAACCTGGAGGTGAGAGACAACGCGATCCGGATCATTTCCCCGCTGAAATTGAAGCGGTAGGAATCGCGGGCGATTATTCAGCGCTCCCTTCCGTTCAGAAAGAGTTCGCTCAGAGATTTAGACTGAGAAATATTTTTCAACGTTTACTTTTAAATATTTTTAAAACGGATTTATAAAATTAAATTATAAAAATGATCTATTAGTATTTCTTTCAAAAATAGTATACTTTTAGTATTTCCCCATATTATCCTATTTTCAATATGCTACTTGTTATTTTCATATGCGACATATAGATCCAAGGTTGAACATGTATTTTACATTTTAATAACATTATGTGAGTTAATTCCACTTTTGTAAAGTGTGTGAACGATTAGGCTTGGCGTCTCGACGTTAGAGCTGAAGAGGCATTGCTGAAATACCAGCTTTGTTTAGTGTGATCGATGATGGATTCATTCGGTTGCGCTTCTCGTTCCTCGCCGCATCCAACTTTCTGAGATGCGGCTCGGCCAAATCGGTTGCGGAAGGTAAAATCCCCCGATTCAAAGTGCTGAGCTGGCATCATCGAGGATCAGTATGGCTAAGGGCATGCCATCAACGAGCCTTCAGGATTGGAAAGCGGTAACCGCTCCATTGCTTCCTTAGAAACGCAGATGGTACGACGTAGGTGGATTCCCGTATAGATCGGCTTGCACGAAGCAGCCGCGTTACGCCCCCTGGATGCTTGTACCCGAGTCGTTGGTTGCCTTGGTTGCGGAGGTGCGCCTAACGTACATAGGTGTGTCTAAAACTAATGATCATTCGCGTGAACTTACAGTTCCTGTACAGAAGACCGAACTAGTATAAACGAAAGTTAAGTGAGTGGGATATATATTAAAAAGAAAAATAATAAATCAAAATAAGTATCAGATGTTCATCCCCTTTAAAGTGATTTCAACTTTCTTTAAAATGTCGCCCAATTTATTCGCCTCAAATTTCTTTAGGAAGCGGTTCCAGTTTTCATTTGTAATAACAAATCCCATCCTCGTTATTTTCCCTGTTTTCTTCAGCTGCTCTGTTATTTCTTTTTCGTTTTTGAAGTGGTAAGTAATCATGCACCGCGTTCCGCGCATAAGCTTAATGCTACATTCTAACTGGTATGGAGAGAATGACTGATAATTAATTGATTTCACGTATGACGCAATCATATCCGTCCAGCATTGGTCGGCAAGGATACGTTAAACACGTAAGTCAAGTGTTTCGTAGTCACCAGGCATTTTTTCGGTTATATAATAGTAGCACATTAATGTAAATTTAATGTTATCTTTATTCAAGTCTTAACCGGGTTTTAATATGTACGGCTTTATCTGATTGCAATAAAATGATTTGCACTGCTAGAGGGTTCTATCTGGAAATAACTGAATTACGTTCTACCAATCCGTTTTGTTAGATTTAGAGTTGAAAGACGCGTCTACTGCGTCTATCAATCTATTTATCTCACCCTCACTCCAATATTAGTAGATTTTATTATGTTGTTCACTGTCTTACATTGATCTATGAAGTGAATTATTAAATTTATAATATTCAATAAATTACCTTAATATATAACTATAACAATATTATTAATATTACATTATTAATATTACACAATTACAACAGTTCATTATTAATTTAAAAGTATGTTGAGAATACACATGTATCTGACGATTATAGAATATTATTAATAATTTATATAAAATATACAACCTACAAATAAATTGTCAAATATAAACTAGATGCTAATTAGATTCTAAATAAATTATATATAATTAATATACAGTAATTATATAATTATATAAATTTGAATTATATATTATTATATGATAATGTAAATATGGGTGATTGACATCGTTCCAAAATGCATAATACTATATTTCATCATATAGTTATACATAAAAGTTATTATATAATGACACACAAAAACAATTGTGTATTTATTTGAAAAACATAGATTTAAATAATCTTTTTAAACAATCTCTAATTGAAATTTATATTCTAGTAGTCTTCTAATGAAAATAATAATTTATATTATATTTGATTATGTAGACTGAATAAGGTCACGAATAGGTCACGAATATAGTGTGATTGATGTGGTGTAAGAATGTTTCGGAAGCGAAAATAAATGAGTGTTAGTGAGTATGTATCTATGGTTGTTTCTTCAATCTTATAAATATTCTGCTCGAATCCCTGTCCGGGGCGCAAACCACCCCGAAAATGAACAACATTTAACTTATCTCAAAAACTAGCTAAAGACACGCGGATTTCACCAAACTCAATGATTATTAACGCATTTCTTATCCTAGCACCCATCAACACTCATCTGCGCTTTAGAAAATGATACTTCGTACAGTTAAAAATTGAATGGGACGACTCCTTCTCTAGATTTTTCTATGAACTGCATTCATAGCCATATAGTACAATAATATAAAGAATACAATAATATAAATCATATCACTACACTTCTAAAATCTGTTCACATGGCGCCCCTTTTTCTGATAACCGGGTTGTACTTGTCCTGAATTCGGAGGTCTTCTTCGTGTTTCCTCATTTTGCTCTCGAACTCTTGAGTGCGTTTTAGTAATATAATTAGATGATTCTTCAACTGCAAAAATGAATTTTACAGTAATAATTTACTGAAATAATCTAGGAGAAATTAGCTGAATGATTACATGAAAATATTTATGTTCTTCTCACTGGTCTAACATCTACTCTAAAAGCGTTTGCTGCTTCACCCACAACATTTTTTACTCGTGTCGAATTTCAACTTCCACGTTTTCTAGATGCTCCAAAAACTTATGTCAATCATAGAAATATATTGTTAAAGATAAATTAATTTCTTTATAAGTGAAGTAACACGAAATATTGCAATCATTAACTAATAAAGCAGTATTGTTATTTTCATTGTTGAAGGAAGAATATTATCAGTGATCATATACATCATATTTTAATATTAATTAAGTTAATCAAAACAATATCATTTTATATTATAAATATAAAGATATAATATATAAATTATATATTATTATGCCTTCTTATGACTTCTAAACTTAGAATTGTGTTGTCACGTATTGATTAATTTTCACTTTTCCAGTTCCAAAAAACATCACCAAGCAATGCCAATACATATATTGTCCACAAAGAAAAAAACTGACAGACCCTCCCAGACCAAAATAATCCCCAAAGCGAAAGGCAATGACAAGAAAATTTAGTCTCTCAAAGAAAAGATCGCCAAATTGTAAAGAGAATTGTAAAGTTAATTTGATACAGCAATGATGCGTAAATTCAAAGAAACCCAAAAGAAGCATGACGACAAGAAGATCACTTAAAAGACGATTTATAGGAGTCAAGAGAAACAACTTTAGAAAATAATGACATTTGATTTACTACTAAACAAGTATCACTTACAGTTTAAACATCACTACACTTCTAAAATCTGTTCACATATTAAGAAAATAGAATCAATAGTAATATTGTAAGTATCTTTCTTCAACACTTAATTACACCCGTTCACATGACGCCCCTTTTTCTGATAACCGGGTTGTACTTGTCCTGAATTCGGAGGTCTTCTTCGTGTTTCCTCATTTTGCTCTCGAACTCTTGAGTGCGTTTTAGTAATATAATTAGATGATTCTTCAACTGCAAAAATGAATTTTACAGTAATAATTTACTGAAATAATCTAGGAGAAATTAGCTGAATGATTACATGAAAATATTTATGTTCTTCTCACTGGTCTAACATCTACTCTAAAAGCGTTTGCTGCTTCACCCACAACATTTTTTACTCGTGTCGAATTTCAACTTCCACGTTTTCTAGATGCTCCAAAAACTTATGTCAATCATAGAAATATATTGTTAAAGATAAATTAATTTCTTTATAAGTGAAGTAACACGAAATATTGCAATCATTAACTAATAAAGCAGTATTGTTATTTTCATTGTTGAAGGAAGAATATTATCAGTGATCATATACATCATATTTTAATATTAATTAAGTTAATCAAAACAATATCATTTTATATTATAAATATAAAGATATAATATATAAATTATATATTATTATGCCTTCTTATGACTTCTAAACTTAGAATTGTGTTGTCACGTATTGATTAATTTTCACTTTTCCAGTTCCAAAAAACATCACCAAGCAATGCCAATACATATATTGTCCACAAAGAAAAAAACTGACAGACCCTCCCAGACCAAAATAATCCCCAAAGCGAAAGGCAATGACAAGAAAATTTAGTCTCTCAAAGAAAAGATCGCCAAATTGTAAAGAGAATTGTAAAGTTAATTTGATACAGCAATGATGCGTAAATTCAAAGAAACCCAAAAGAAGCATGACGACAAGAAGATCACTTAAAAGACGATTTATAGGAGTCAAGAGAAACAACTTTAGAAAATAATGACATTTGATTTACTACTAAACAAGTATCACTTACAGTTTAAACATCACTACACTTCTAAAATCTGTTCACATATTAAGAAAATAGAATCAATAGTAATATTGTAAGTATCTTTCTTCAACACTTAATTACACCCGTTCACATGACGCCCCTTTTCCTGATAACGGGGTTGTACTTGTCCTGAATTCGGAGGTCTTCTTCGTGTTTCCTCATTTTGCTCTCGAATTCCTGAGTGCGTTTTAGTAATATAATTAGATGGTTCTTCAACTGCAAAAATGAATTTCACAGTAATAATTTACTGAAATAATCTAGGAGAAATTAGCTGAATGATTACATGAAAATATTTATGTTCTTCTCACTGGTCTAACATCTACTCTAAAAGCGTTTGCTGCTTCACCCACAACATTTTTTGCCTGTGTTGAATTTCAACTTCCACGTTTTCTAGATGCTCCACAAACTTCTAAAGTTGATATAAGTAGTGAATATCCCGAGTAATATTCTGTTTAAACTATCCATAAGCGTCTTCATATAGCGTGCTATTATATACAGGATTTATTGTCGTAAATAGCTCAGTATCACTATCTTGGTCAAGATAATTGTCTTTACTAACTATAGTTTCCAATTAGATTGAGCTTAGTTCTTGTAAATTAAATGAAGAGAAACAACTTCTCTAGATTTTTCTATTTAATTTATCATGAATAATTAATCTAATACTTAATTTTATTAACTAAGGCTTAATTTAATCATTTTATCTTGCATTTATTTTCTTTCTTTCCAAGAAACCAAAAAGTAATAGTATTAAAATCAAATAGTATTCAGTCAACATCCGTTTTGCTAATTATAGTGAATCTATATTAATTATACCACAATCTATAATATTCAGTTTTATATTTTCGTTGATCAACATAGGCTTTACGTTTTTACAATTAATTATCGTAAGTATATATTTTTCTAATTTCGATATAAAGCGATATTACCGAGTTTTTGACAATTTTTAATCTCCAAAGATCCATTTTTTATTCTATTGCGATATTTTTCTATCGTATCGTATTCATTTTCATATAAATAATTATTAAGATTTATTTGCGTTTGGAGTGAAGATAATAGAATTCAATATAAAATTTGACATAAAATATATATCACTTCACATCACATTTATGACCTCTTGGTAAAAGATTAATAGTATAGACGAGTTTGAATCACTTGATCAAAGTAGTTCACAATAAATTTGGGTAGAAAATATAGCATTGATCTAATTTAACTCGATTCCAAACCATATTACACATTTAACCATTAGAAATTGCGCTTTAACGAGTATTTAAGATATAAGTCAGATGAAGCAGCTGGTTGAGCTGGATCTGAGTTAAAATAGTATAAAAGACAACGTTTCCGAATTAGGTGCTTTGGAAAATTTGAAAATACTTAATGTATAGAACAATGAAATTTTCAGGATTAATGAGTGGTAGGAACTTAAGGAACTTTAATCTTTGAACATCTCAAACAACGAGATTCTATTTTGCGAACCGCTTAAAGATCTGAATATTAAGGAACTTAAATGTGACAGTAACAAACTAGTTGATCTCGAGTTCATAATTAAAATGAAAAATTACAAGTTCGATTGGATAATAAATTATTCAAGAGGCAATAATACTAAGTTGGCAACATTGGAAGACTTTCAAGACTACATTGGACCTAATAGAACTGAGTAAGCTGCAATAGAGCTACAGGATTCTACTCAATCGAAATAAGATTAAACAAATATCTTAATAGATTATATATAATAGTGCAATGTCATCAAATTATCAAATCTAGTAAATGGAAAATCATTAACCTTAGAAAACGAGAAGATCACCAACATATAATTTACGGATATTCTGAACATTAAGAAATTAATTGTAAATAACTGTTAGCATCTATAATTCTTAAAGACTCCGGTTAATATAACAAGTTTAACCATTAATAACTGTGTTGATATTTATAACATTCATGGGATAGGATAAATGAAGCAGCTTACTTCTCTGAATCTCAATTAAAACAGCATTTTACTAATAGAACCCGTATCATAATTGAATAATTTAACTTCTTTCTCGGCTAAGTCCAATTATATTCAGGATTCGTTCACTTTGAGCCCTAAACTCCAAAAAGGTGTGAAGGCCCAAAAAATTCCTTCAAACGACGTTTACCAGGAGTACCTCCGCTCCATAAACAGCGATATTTCCGTTCAGAAGCTTAAAGATGAATTGTATGACGGAAAGATGCATTCCAAATTCAAGAACAAAATATCCCAGAACAAAATATTCCAGAATAAACTAAATATAAAGTCAGATTCGGAACTTAACTCGCTCCAGTTTACGGACTCATTAAATATGCATGAACTTAAAATTGAATCGTGCAAAAACGCTTCATTCGCTAAACGAACCCCGACGAAAATTACAAAACTGGTTGTAATCGGAAAGTGCGATTTGGACGGAATCGAGAACATGAACCAAATAATATACCTAGACTTACAAAAGAACAACATCTACAAGATTTAAATGCTCGCCAATTTATAATAACTAAAAATACTCTTTGTTAACTAAAATAAGATTTCGGATATCTCAATTATTTAAAAATTGAATTAACTGAAATTTCTAGATTTAAGCAGAAACAGAATAGAGAGCATAAACGGTGTTGAGGACCTGAAGAACCTGGAGTAGTTGTACCTGAGCTAAAACTACATCAAAAATATCTAACCACTCACTAATTTGACCCAACTGGAATAATTAGACCTGCGCGATAACTAAATTTTAGATTATAATGCGTTAAAAGTACATCCAAACATAAGAAAATATAAACTTGACAAAATATAATGAAATTACAGTTATCAACTATTTTCTTTATTACTCATTATTATTCATTAGAATTGTATCAATTATATATAGTACTGCGAGCTCTCTTCTTACTAAAAATAAATAAACTTTTACTTTTATTCAAAAGCTTTGAATCTGTATTTAAAAAATGTAGTGTAAACGACTTAGCTTAGTTTTAGTTAATTATTAAATTAATTAGTTAATTTTAGTTAGAAATTTAGAAATCTTAAAAATAAATATGTATATATTTCAATATTTCAGTGATTAAATCATGAATTTATCAATTATATGTAGTTAAACTAACATTACTTACACTACTTTTATTTTCAAAATTAACAGTGCAAAAAATAGTGTTTAAATAGAGATTAATATATCACTCCCTAATTAGTTAAATAATGATCAATCCACTTTGGCTTAGTGTATAAAACTTAGACTTCCTCGCTATGGTAGATAGTTTATAAAATATAATTGATACTCCAACTGACTATAAAGTGTACATGAAAGTACCATATGCAAATCCTATGATAATATTCGCATTTCTTCCCTTAATAGGGACTATTCTAGGTTGTCTTGTATGCATTTTTGTTTGCTCAGGCGTGTGTTGCTGCAGTGCTGCCTCTAGATATAGAAACAAAAATAAGAAATTGCAAAAAGAATCTCACTAAATATTAATTAAATATGGTATTGATGCCAAAGGTGCTCTTCCATCAAATATTGTTGCAGATTCCACTTAAATATCTTCAGAAGAGCGAGCTATAATCATATACAAAATAGAAAAACAAAAGCCAGATCTTGAAAAGGTTAATAAAAAAGCAAAATGTGCTAAATGGTGCTGGTGGGCCTGGTTATTAGCAGCTATTCTTTATATTTTGTCGATAATCTTCGTAATATGCGGTATTTCATTTTTTGGAGGAATGCCTAAATCTTTTATTGGAGTAGCTAATTAATAAGTAAAAGTTGTAACGGATTTGCTTGAGAGCATGGCTGATGTAGGTGATAATGCTCTAAAAGCTGTCTATGGAACTAATGAAAAAGTATTTACAGAACTTATCAAAAATGAAAGCTCATTCAATACTACGCTGGCTTCCTTTAGAACAAATGCTAAGTTAATGCACAGTCTTAACGATTTAAAAAGTAATTTAACACTATTAGATTAAAAGCTAACTCAGTGGATAGCTAGCATACTATTTTTCCCACCCTCTTCTAGTTCATTTTCATATGCGGCTACAGGTCAAGCTGCTTTTAATAGATTACTTGATGGGTTTGGTAATATGAAAACATTAATGGATTCTTTAAATAGCAGTGTATCATTCATTAAAACATTAGGTCCTAATGTTCCTAGTTCTCTGACGTCTAATTTTAACAGTATTCCATAAATACCTGATATTTCTGTTTCTGGAGATCCCAAATTAATTTTAGATGATCTGATGAAGGGTAGGTCTTTGACGAAATGGAAATTTGCTGACACGATTTCTAAAAAGTTTATACCAGCCTCAATGAAAGCTTTTGTTGATATATTAATTCCAAGGGATGCTGACGGAAACTTGAAAACCAGTTCTTAAACGCTGTTCAGTGCAGCCGGAACCAGCTCCAATAATATATTGGACGTAGTGTAGGATCCCATAACAGGACTTGTAGATAAAATAGCCGATTTACTTCAAAAAGTTTACGATTCTGATTATCTCTTATCTCTACTTGCTCTAAAGACCATTTCTTTTTCAGAACTATCTGACTAACTAGGTACTCCAAAATCGGCTACTTGTTCATATCTTTGGTGCGGTTTGGTTAACATCACCAATATTACTGAAAATTTTGGAACCATTCCAATATTAAGTTTGTTCAAAACAGATTCACTAGAAGAACTTCTCCAGAAACCCGTTCCAATAGTGTATTCAATGTGCTTGATAATACCTTTCTTGATTCTTATATCAACCGCTCTGTGCATGGGATATAAAAAGACATGCTGTTCAACATGCTCGATATGTTGCTGCCCATTTTGCAATTGCGTTATCGCAATACTAGGAATACTCTTGATGTTGTTTAGTTTATTTTCTTCTGGTATTTTAACACCACTCACAAATACTCTCAGATCAGATGCAACCAACTTATTCGATGCGGGAATAAAAATAGGTTAGAATTTAAAATTGATAAAGCACGCAGTTAAGTACGATTTACCTAATGTGCCCATGTTAAATATGGTCCCATCTACATTAACCATTGATATTGGACCCATGAAAGATATATTATCATCTGTTAATATTAACATTACAGTTAAAGAATTAATTCCTCCGCTTCCAGAAACACCTGCAACTGGTGTAATTGGTTAACTACTTGAATTAATTGGTGTAAATTCATTTGGTCAGCTATTTAATAAGATATCAACATGGGCTACTGCCTAACTTAACACTATCAATCTTAATATTAGTTTAGCTAATAGCGATCTTAATAAGTTGTTTAGTAAGGACTAAGAAGGTATTTTGAACTTAATTAAAATAGGTAATAACACATTGTAATAATTTATAAATAATACCATTGATTAAGCTCTTAAAATAATATTAGATGATCATTTCAGTATAATTAAACTAATTTTTGATGTGCCTTCAATGAGTGGGAAAATTAATGGGTATAATTAAGTGGATATGAAATCAAAAATTAAAGAGATATCTGGGTTCAATCTCGACGATATTTCGGATGTATCTACAACCTCAAATTTTTCAAATAAATTATAGGAGGCATTTTGCAAGGCATCAATGATTCCAGATGGTACAAGAAGTAGTATTGCAGTGGTAAGCGGCTTATTCAAATAACTATCTGATAATTATGAACCTGCTTGTTCTGCAGCAATAAATGGCAATGCTTTTACTAACCCTACACCGCCTGCATCTTCTTCTACGTAAGTAGGCACTACTATTGCAATTGAGATATATGAAGCAATATTTGTAAATTTGTGGGTTGAATTCTTAGCTGATTAAGGTGAACTCTTGTCAAAATTACCTAATACATTAACTACTGCAGCTGACGTAAGCGCTGCAACAACTTAATACATAGAGAATGCCATATTTGGATCTTCTGGAGATATTCCACAAGATTCAATAGTTTCTTTCATAAATAACATTGCGACAGCAACATTCTCTTCAAAAACAATTAACGACTATGCTACAAGATACGCTACATGTCCGGATGATAACTAAGTTACTAATTCTAATGCTGTTACTAAAAATGATGCGCCTTTCACCAATTTGATTAATGTTCCAGCAGAATTTATAGTAAATATGGTTTAGCGCAAGGTGATATCGCACTCAGTGACGAGGCCTGTAACAAATCCAACTTTAGCAGCAGATATAGCTGATTTTAACCTGTACAAGGGCTTGGGTGTATTATTTTAGGTTCATTGTCAGTATGTGAATTAGCTTATCACTGCTGCTAAGTCTCTTGAGACAACCCCCAGTTCAGTTCCTTTGAACACCGCCGTAACGCACGCGGCTACGTTTACTGACGCCATAATCAAGATAAGGGTGCTTAAGAAGAGTTTAATAGATTTGAATGGGTAAATTGGAACGAAGGCCTTGGACGCCTCTGCTTCCGCTTCTACGTGCACTGCAACTCCAGTTGCTCCTGGTCCCAATCTTGATTCCTTCCTAACTAAATTTGTTGACGATGTGATCATCGTTGTGAAGAGCATTTTCTTGAATATAGTTGAGACTGTAACAGACGGGAGTAAATTCGGGTTACTATTCGAGGTGTTCGCGGACGTGAAGATCTTCGAAAAAATATAGGATTTCGTGATGAACATTATTGACAAGGTCCTGCACCTCCTTTGCAGTTCCGCCTCACCCCTGAACTCCTCCATTCTCGGAATGGCCCCGTAACTAGTTGCTGATGCTGCCCAAGCCACTCTTGGCTGGTTCGATGCGTTCTCCTTCGCCTGTTACCTCTCGTTCTTGTTCCTGTTCTTCGGGCCAATGTGCATGGCGTTCAGTTACAACTACAACCGGATTTACAGCTACGAACTGAAGATGAGCAAGAAATACGGGTTCAAATTCGAGTTCGGGAAAGAGGTTGGTAACAAGAGGGGGAAGAAGAGCTAAAGCCAGATTATTGTCGCGAATAACGACTCGCTGTTCGAGCTCGCGAAGAAGCAACCGCCATAATTTAATAATTCATAATATATTTGAGTGGGGGAATATATGAGTGAAATCAGCTTTAATGTTTGTATATTTTTGTTATTGAAAATGAAAAATAATAAGTTTCACAGTAATAATTTACTGAAATAATCTAGGAGAAATTAGTTGAATGTTTACATGAAAATATTTTTGTTCTTCTCACTAGTCTAATATCTACTCTAAAAGCGTTTGCTGCTTCACCCACAACATTTTTTGCCTGTGTTGAATTTCAACTTCCACGTTTTCTAGATGCTCCACAAACTTCTAAAGTTGATATAAGTAGTGAATATCCCGAGTAATATTCTATTTTAACTATCCATAAGTGTCTTCATATAGCGTGCTATTATATACAGGATTCATTGTTGTAAAAAGCTCAGTATCACTATCTTGATCAAGGTAAATGTCTTTACTAACTATACTTTCCAATTAGATTGAGCTTAGTTCTTGTAAATCAAATGATGAACTACATTAAAACATCAAAATTTAGAAGTGGTAACAAACACTATAATATACTTAGTGTGATATAATTAATATGTATTATGATAGCACATCAATCAAGTGAAATATGATTGAATATGATTGACATTGATATTTAACTTAATACATTGATTTATTTTTATTATTCTATTGATTACTGAAAGAATATGTTTCTATGTGTTTATTGACGGATTCATTTTTAGATCTATTTATACATTATTTTTAGTATTACAGTTATTGTGTTGTTATTTTTAATTATGTGTTTAATAATGTACGATGTAATTTAAGATGTATTTATGTCCCAATTCATGTTTGTCTAAAGTACATTTATATATATTTATTAAAAATATATTAAAACTAACAAATAGTCACAAAAATCATCTCCATAACTCATTAAAATCATCAAAATAAAGATAGATGGAATGATTGAATTGAGAAACATTGTGATGCGGTTATTTTTTAATATCAAGTCTAACTACGTTGGTCATACTCTCGAATATCTGATGCTCTCAAAAGGTTTTGGATCGAGCCTATTTAACATTTATAATATAAATATTACAGAAAGAATGAAGAAATGTGATCATATCTTATCGCCTCTGTGGTTGGTTTTATTGCAGGAGCTGCAAACGTTGGCGGCTCTCATCTTGCCACCAGCACCGTTGTTGCAGGAAGCACAGAATGGGGCGTCACAGTATTTGCACTTGAAAGTCATGTTGGCAGTAGAACATCCGAACTTGCACATAGATTGTGAAGTGGAAGAACATAATTGTTATTTCCGAATTTTAATATCTATGCAATATTTCAGAAATCCTTTTGTATCCAGATAACGTATCCAATTTATAAATGAGTTTCACAAATGAAGAAAGTTGTCTAGTTCTTAGTTAACTGTTATTATAATAGGCTACTAATTTTAAATCACTAGAACATTTTACATATAAGCGCACATTTCGTATCCTACATTATCTTAAAGAACGAGTATTTAATTGTAATACACAGCCAATTTCCTTATAATCTTAATTATATTACACGATATAATATCGTCGATATTATCAATAATTTTTAATAAATAATAAATGAATCAAATTAGGAATAAAAGGATATAAAATAACTAGTATTTGCTTATGTCCATTACTTAATATTAACATTTAATATAAATTATAGTAATAAATCTAAACAAATGTATCTGAATTAATACATCACACGTAAATTACTTTATGTATAATTGAAAACGTTTTCATCATGTAAAGAATGGAATCATAAAGCGCATAAGCACAGACATTTTCAACCACACAGTTACAATTTTCCATACACCATAGAAGAATAAATTATCATATGGAAACCTTATCATTTTGAGTTAATAAAAAGCTCAAGATCTTAGATTACTGTACTTGTTTAAATATTTTGAGATTTCTCACGTAAAGACCTAACCTAATCTCATATAAGTATAAATTACATAATTTTACCTGATGATTGGTATATTAGGGATTGGATATTAGGGTAGAAAATAAGTGCGAGAATAAACAAATTGCTTGCAATCATCATGATAGCGCTTTAACATGAAGAATTAACACGATAACATTTTAAAAATATTAGAGTTTACACTTATTTTATAGACCCAAGTTGATCACGTATTGACTCTTGAGATAAAATATACCTATATCTCACATATATACTTTAGAAATTGAAAGCTTATACGCGATTTTGCTTGGCTCTATACGTGGGTGTATCCGAGAGTCTTTTCGTGAGATTTTACCGTACTGATGATAAGGTTACAGTTAAGTGAGTCATTTTACACAAAAATATATACGTGTTACATCATATGTAAATTACATCTCACCATCTTTTATCGTATATCACTATTCTTATATAACCTAGATCAATAAGAAATATACATAAATATATTTCTGAAAAATGAAAAATCACACTCACTTAACTTTCATTTATACTTGCATGGTATACGTTTCAAGCGCAGGTCTTCGCGGGTAACATACTTCGTGTTGGAGAAGCGGCCTCATACACAGTCGTCGATTGAAATTTCCATCTAATTCTGTCGCTTCTTGGCCTTCTTCTTTTCGCTTTGACTTTGCTTATTTTCCTTCTGGGCAGGTTGCCTGTTTCAGAACATCTTCATTGTTCTAAACTTCTTACAAGTTTTTAATTTTCTAGAGGAGTATCTCGCATTGAGGTCTGTTGATGAGTTTACGTTTATAGAACACCTTTAAGATCAATATTAAGTTGGATTGAATCTTACTAATTGGCGACTTTTGGTGGTCTTCAACGTACTGATACTATAGTTTACTAAACATATCACTACACTTCTAAAATCTGTTCACATATTAAGAAAATAGAACCAATAGAAGTGTTTGTATTGTAAGTAAGTTTCTTCAACACTTAATTACACGTTCACATGACGCCCCTTTTTCTGATAACCGGGTTGTACTTGTCCAGAATTCGGAGGTCTTCTTCGTGTTTTCTCATTTTGCTCTCGAATTCTTAATTTCGTTTTAGTTCCGCGTTCGTTTGCTTGAACTGGTTCTGAATCGCGTAGTGAACAGTTTGATTAAAATTTTGGTGCTTGAGTTTGTTCACATTCAAAGTTGTGAGCGAGTTCAATGTTAATGTTGGGAGTATTTTCATGCTAATATTGTTTTGGAGTGGGGCGGGATCAAGGGGAATATCCGGATCTGAGTTCGAAACAATGTCCATTTGAATGGGAGAAAGTTAACGCTCGGTCTGGATTTGCTCATCGCGCTGGAAGAAGGACAGGGTGAAATCGGAGCCGAACGCGAGATTTTTGAAGCGCTGGTCGAACTTCTCGGAGATCACGTCTATCTCGGGCTTCTGGTATAGAGAGGAAAAATACATCTGCTCAGAGACTGCGTTTATGGGCACGTTCTCCAAACTAGCGATTTGAGACTGATTATAACGATACTGCTCAGCGGCCAACTTGTTCATAATCACCTCAGAACGAGCCATCGCACGGTTTGTTCGCTTCTCAAAAGGCGGAGTATAATACTTACTCATTGTGGAGCGAAGATTTTTGATAAATTACATATTAATAGTTTAAATACAATATTTACAAATAGAAGCATGTATAAATAGAATATAATACACATACAACTAACTGAATCCTGCATTATGACATTTATAAGGGTAAGGACAAAATTAACTAAGAAAACACACATCGCGTAATCACAATATGATATTGAAAATACAAAGCTTAAGAACCTAAACTACTTGATATTTACTATTTGTTAAATGGATTTTGATTTAATTTGATTAACATAGTAGGTTATATCTAAATAACACAAATTGCGTATATTCGATAATATTTCACTTCCAATGGAACATATAAATTGGATCTACGCCTTGGCCAAGAAAATAGAAACTTACAGCCAGTCCCCGGAGTACCTGTCTCAGACGAAGCCTGCCGACTTCACCCAGTTCTGCTGCAGCGCGCTCAGCCTGTGCTGGCCGTTCGGACAGTGCCACAAAATCGTGTTCAAAAACGGGCTCCCTCAAATTCAGCAGCCGAACAACAAAGTGAAGGTCAAGAAGGTGTACCCTGGGTTTATATTCGCGATTTCGATGAACGAAAAGGGAGAGTTCGTAAAACTGGACATCGCTGGCGCTCAGGAGTATCATATATCGGACACACTTAAAAATAATGATATTTGTAAAGTTGCAATGGGAAACTATGATTTAAATACAGCAATTGGAGAATATTAACGAATCGTGTCGAATGTTGGTAAATAATATGGAAATAATGAATGCAATACAGTCAAAAGTTATTAAGACGCTGTTTTAGTGCCTTTATTACTTTTAAGTGATTAAAAGAAAATATGGGAAGAAAATTTTAGCGTATTATCAAAATGCAAAGAAAAGTATCAAGGCTTACAAATATTAAAACAGATGTGCGGCAAAAACATTGAATATATAATAATTAAGATATTTAATGACATGAAAATGTGTCTATTACAATTAGCAACACAAACTACAATGCATCAAATATTTTTTTAAGGTAAAATTGAAAAGTATTTGGAGCAATCTGATTTCAATCTTTAAATCTTGCTAGAATAACCTCACATTTAAATTTTGGAAAGAATATCTAGAATCCATTAACAAATATAAATATTTAATTCAGATTTTATTAAGTCGTTCAATTTCAATAATAAGCTTTCAGCTAAAAACAAACAAATCGAAAAAATGACTGATAAAATTGGATTATAGAAAGAAATATTAACTGATAAACTTGAATCAGTTTAAAAACTGATTAGTAGCATGAATAATAAATTTGAAAGTAATAAAGAAAATATTATGTTGTTAATTTAAAAAGAAAGTAAGACAAAAAAGGTAAACTAATAGCGTTCTAAAAATAAAGTAAACAATAGCCCAACTTTAAACTATACCCCTGAAACAAAAACAAATAATAAAAATGTTTTAATTTAAGTACTGCCAAACAATAGCACCGTTAAATAATAAGTTTAAAATAACGTCAGCAAAGTATTTATTTCATGTGATAATGACAGTACTAAAAAAGTTTAATATGTACCTAAAACAAGAAGGAATGCACCTTAAAACATTATGTAACCAAATAACAGAAATATATTAAAGTAATCAAATGTTTTGTCTAACATCAGTTATAAAAAATGATAGTAAATTCATTGGAAGCATGATATGTGTTAATCTGTAATCCTTGCAAAGTTATTATACACTTCTGACAATTCATTGACAGATTTTTGAGTTTCTGACAAGAAAATTTTATTCTAAGTCATATCTAAGATAGCAATATACGATTATTCCTTTACAACTGGAGTGCTACATATTTATTTGACATCCAATTCAAATTCTACTCCACAGCATTCATAAAGTGAGCCACTGTCACTGCGATCTTTATATTTGAGGAGCATAAAGTAGTGATTTTTGTCGCTTTCTCCCATAGCAGCGAGTTGTGTATCATTTTAAACGAAGATGAGCATTAAGAGGAGGTGTGTGAAAAGACTATAGAGTTTCATATATTTTATTAATTTACAATTATTTATTTTAACGCAGCAAAAATGCAATCGTGTTTGGAGTTGGCTTGCCGTCGTTTGAATATCTATGAGGATGAGTTGTATGATCATTCTTCTGAGTTGTTAATACAGCGTGCCACTCGTTTGCAGCGTGCTGTAAATCTTGAAATGCAGAAAATACAGCAATTTGGTTTGACTGAGTGCGAATAATTGGTGTTTCCGGATTTGTCATCAACTCAGCGTTACAAGAATCAGGTGCAGGCGAAGTCTTTAATAGAGGACGTGGTGCGAACGAAGCAGCTTCAGGACCGGATTGACCGCCGTGATGCGTACAGGGCCGCTCACCCGTAAATTCTTCCCCGTCCGGTCGTGGTGTCCGAGTTCAGGCGCAAGCAAGCCGTTTCCACTCCAGTAATAATTGAAAATGCTAATTAGTTCGAAAACGTTGATATTTAGTTTAATTATCAGCCGAATGAGCCTTTAAAATAGAATAGAGATCCATTATACGTGACTTAGTTCTAAAATCAACTGAATGGGATTATAAAATCAATTGACAGAGATTTGGAAAAGGACAAAACGCAGCATTTAAAAGTAACCTACAGAACCAGGACGTGGAGTGACAAGCGGAACACCGTTTAAACTCAATAAACGGAATAAACGGAATAGACTCAATAAACGATTATTCTGTTCACAAAGTAATCGGAATCGAATCTGAATAAATCAAATATAAATAAACAAAATCAAATTATGAACAACTCACTCAATAACTTAACGAGGTAAACGAAAACAAGACTCAACCGCGAAATCGAAGAAAAGAGACGAAACAACGCAAAGAAACTTCAACAAAATTATAAATAAAAAAATAAAAGTGAAATCATAGCCGAACAAAGCTACCAATGCGCGAAATAAAGAGCACAAAGCTGCAAACTGGAGAAACGAATGACAGAAATACCTGGACAGATAAACAACTCACCCGTGAATAAAACGGTTTTTAAAAATAAATGAAGAAAGAATTTGAATGAGTAAAGTGAATAATACATCGAATACTTATAATGAAACAAAGTCAAGGGCTTTCGGATATTATTCTTCGAATAAAATTTATAGCTACATTCGAGATTTACGATTGTACTTACTTAAAGCGACCCTGTGATAATATTACATATTCGATAGCATCAATCACTCATACCCTAAAATTAAACATCTTTCCATTAAATTCTTCATAGATTTCTTCATTTATCCGTTTCTATTTAATAATTTGTTTACAATGCGAGACAAATTGAATTCTTAGTATTTAAGCTGATTCATCTATTTTCGCTGTTGGCTTCCGTTTTACGCTTTCATTGTCAATAATGTAAAATTCATAGATTCTAGAAGGTATGGTCGCATTACATTATTCACGTGATATTTTATTGCCCTAACCAATTCAAAATAAACTTAAACTTAAGCTTAAAATATATTTGATTCGAATTGAACTACGTCCAAGTTTTTAAGTCCCTTCGATCTTACATGACCATAAAAGTAATATGACTTAAATGTTCTCAAATTCTACATCGTGAACATGTTTGAGAGATTGCTGCTGTAATAGCTGTTCTCATAAATCAAGTGCTAAATCTGTTTAGGATTTATGAAATCAACTGTTGTGCACTGTGTCCGTGTGATATTAACTGTTTTCAGTTCCAGCTGCTTTATGGGCTGCATCCGCTTCTCTCCGAGCGCGTTTCTCTGGACGTTCAGGTTCTTCAGATGCGGGAGGCGCGTCAGGCCAGACAGGTCGAAGAGCCTGTTCCTGGATAAGTCCAGCTCATCTAGAGAATACTACGGGCCATCAGCGTAGAACAGCTTTCCGATCCTGTTTGAATCTGCGTTTACTTTGCACAGCTGGTCCGAAACGTCTGGGATGTGGTCTAGTGACGTAAGCTTGTTGCACGACACGTCTAGCGTTTGCAGCAGCCGGAAGCGCACGTCTATGAAATCTTCGTTCTTCAAGCTATTTCCGGCCAAACTCAGGTCTCTCAATTGAGTTAGCGATTACAGTAAGTAAACATCCTTGAACTCGCACTTGTTGAGCGAGAGCCTTTGCAACTTCTGCATCTGGCTCACGACGTGTTTCTCTTCCATCGAGAAGCGGGCGAGTTAAATCACCAGTTCAGTGAGATGCAGGGATTTCAGGAAGGAGAAGTCCTGGATTCTGGAAGCCACCAGCGTAAGACTCGTGAGGTTGACGATGTTGGAAATCGAGTGTGCATTGACAACGCGGAAGTTCTGGATGACCAAGGTCTCCAAAGTACAGTTCTGGCTTTTGCTAAATACCTCCAAATCAGCTTTGTAGGCGCTGTACTCCCTGAGCTTGAGGGCCAGCGATTTCAGAGGCAGCTCGTTTATGTAGTCTTTTAGCGTTACTTTACGCATCACGTTGTCGAAATACAGGTGATCGACGCGGTTTGGGGATTTTTTAAAATATTACTTGCCTTGTTGCAGGAACTCCGGGTAATTATCGTATTTAATTACTACTTCGTTTGGTTTTGGCTCTGCTTTCATAATACGGAGTGGAAAATCATAAAGTTAGATGCGTTTATACACTTATGTGTAATTCAGAGTATTTTGAATGGAAAATATTACATTATTGAATTGATATTATGATATAAATCAATCATCGTTTAGAAAGGAAAGGAAATGTGATCATCAGAGAAAAAGGGTGACCAGTATAGACGTAATTTACGGAGTGATGTCTTTTATTATGATATATTGAGCTATATATTGCTTTAAGTAAGTAAACTTTGTACAATTAGTAGATTCGGTCAGAAAGAGTATCAATCATCGAAACTGGGTATTCAAGAGATTCTTTAAATGTATTGTAACTAATATTCGAGTTTATGCGCGTTTTAAAGGGAAATAAATAGTATTAACATTTACTTTGCCTCTTTAATAAAAATATAATCATATATTATTTTCTCTTCTTTAATATAACATTATAATGACATGAAAACATATCACTATCAATTAGATTTATAAAATTTGTAAAATAAATGTTAAATAATAAGATATGTCACATAAGATTATTAATGTATTAAAGTATTATTATATTTACATAATCTTAATCTATACAAATATAGCATTTAATAACATACATAACATTTAATAACATACATGATGAAATAATGTAAGAATGAAACCACACCTTTATTATGATATTCATCTTTAGTTCTATTATGAAACAACAGGATTTTGGAAATCTTATATTCGAAGACAATTTTAGCACCAAAAATATAACTGATTCTAAGTGGACTAAAATTGAAAATAATAATTCACATATTGAAGAATTACAATATTATTCAGATAGTGACAAAAACGCATATACTCTATTGAATCAACTGTATATTGTTGCACGTAAAGAATAACAATAATAATTTAACTATACGTCAGCTCGCTTGACAACGAAAGACAAATACATGTTCAAATATGGTAAATTTGAAATTATAGCAAAGTTGCCTGTTGGTTTAGGGACTTGGCCAGCAATATGGTTGTATTCTCGCGATGATACATATTAAGAAATTGATATAATGGAAAGTGTTGGAGTAACGCCTAATACCGTTTTCTTCTCAGTTCACTCAAGTGGAAATTTTGATGATACGAAAGATCATCATGGGTCTAGTAAAAAGATTAAAAATTTGGATTAATAGTTTCACAAATATTCTGTTGAGTGGACTCCTTAACATATTTACGGGTTCGTAGATGATTAAAAATATTTCAGCCTGAGGAAAGTTGATATATAGTAAAAATATTGGCATTTTGATAAAGAAATGTACATAATATTAAATTTAGCTGTTGGTGGAAACTGGGCCGGTTTTGGTGGCATTTGTTCCGATTGTTTTCCCCAATAGTTTATCATTTAATCAGTAAAAGTATTTGAATATATTGGTTCGTTCACTCCAGATACGTAAGTTATTCGAATATTTTAACTATATGCATCATGTCAGCGATAATTTTAATTGTTATTGTTAGTGCAATAATATTTGGAATTTACCATAAACAAAACTTTGTTAAAATGAAGAATGAAATATGACACAAAATATATCTTTTGGTTCTTTAGCTTTTTTTATAACCTTGACACTTTGAACCTCAACACTTTGTTTAATATATATTTATTGCATTTAGATGTTTGTTGCAGTATATTAATGTTAATATATTAATTTATATTCCTACTTTCTCATGTTGGTCCTACTTACTATTTTAAGTATCCGTAACAAACGCTTCTATTGAATAAAGATATTTATTTAGTACTCTATTACTGTCAAGAGGTAAGATAGTAAGCATTTTTGATTCTATATTCATATATCTCGGTCCTAAACATTGCAATTACAACATCAAAAATTTCTAGGTTATCCGCAATTTGAGATAACTTGAAGAATTGTCAATAAAAGGATACATACATAATTTTACGGTCATACAATTTTAGTATGGCTGATACATTGAATCTCTTATATATTAGATTGAATTGATAGATATACATAAAGAAGAAAGAAGGAGCTAGTATTAATATTTATTTTTAAACTGTGTATATTTTTATTATTTTTCTCACTCGCTCATGTTCCAAGTCTTCAATTCTCGACGGTTACTCCGAGCCCGTCCGATCCAGCGTTGCCTTGGGCTTCGCCTTCTTGCCTTGCTCCCGCACCCTCGAGGCCTGGCGGCGCTCGTAGTGCCCTTCTTCCGGTAGCTTGACGGTCTCTCTAACCTTACTTCGTCGCGATGGTGCCTTCATGCAGAGCATTAGTGATCAAGCTGGTGTAATGCAGCTTGGCTTCTTCGTTAGCGCGCGCTACTGCAAGACAGCAGTGTTTGCTTAGGAAGGAGTCCGTGATCTCTGGCAGGAATGTTGTTAGCATATTCATGGATTTCTCGTACACAGTGCCGTTGTAGCGAAGAACGAGTGGAATCACCCGATTATCGCCATACGTGCCTCCGTATTTGAGAATCTTGCCCTTGAACGCGTTGCATATATTTGCTTCGACAGCGAACGTGACGTCAAGGACATAGGTTGCGTTTTTGTATTGGAACTCTATATCAGGTTTCTCCAATTTGTCGGATGAGGGTAGATTACCATGGGCTTTGTCGACCGGGCGAGGGTGACGATGATGGTCTATCTTGGTCAGGATACGGTTCACCATGTAATCATGGCGCACTGTTCTGATTCCGGCGTTTCGGCTGCATCTGATTTCGTGTTGAGCGGTCATTTTCTTTCCACATAACAAACACTTGCTATCCGAGTCGAGCTCTTTGTTTAAAACCTAAAATCGGTGTTTTATTAGGTCGAAGAGTTCATTATCGGTCAGATAAGTGAAATTGTTTATGGCATAGCCAATGGCCGGTACTCCAGGGTGATCCTGAAGGGTGTTGAGGTATTCTTTCCGCAGAGCTTTGAAGACGCCGCACTTCCCAGCAAGAACCGCTTTTTACTAGGCTTACATGAAGTCGTAGTATAATGAGGGCACGACCATTTCTAGTCCGCCCTTCGAAGCAGAATTTGTGAAGAAATCGGCTTACTCCGTCTCAGACAAGTCCTTGACGGCGAAGAGATCGCTTGCGTACTTGAAAACCTTCTAGTCGATAAGACCGTACTAGTTTCCAAAACCGTCTTAGGGAGTCTTGGGCGCAAAGTCGACTAGCGGAGCGTAGTTTACTTTGGGAAGGACCACGGAACGCAAAAGAAGGAACTTCTAATGGTTCGTGATCGGGGCGGCGTCCAAAACTTTAAGACATTTATCAATTTTTGCTGTCATCCGCTCTGCGAGAGAGACGGTTGAACTTTGGGAGAATGTTTGACCCAGGAAGGTGATTTCACCACCATCCTGTGTTGAAGAGCATTTATTCAACGCTAGTTCGAGACCCAGCGGTTAAAGAAGTGCTGCGAGTTCCTAGAGAACCACGTCCTTGTCGACGTTCTGGTCGTGGCTTATTTGGATGTCATCAGCGAAAACGGTGAGTTGGTACCCTTTGGCTTCCATAGCAGTGATTACGTCTGTTAGTGCGCCCGCAAAGGCCAGAGACGATGTAGAATTTCCGGCTGGGCAGCCAGAAGTTATCTTATCTGCGTATTTGCAGCTCCGCGTGTCTAAGTAGGTGCGGTAGTACTCAACAAAGAGTGAATTAACCCCGTTCAATTGTAAGGAGTAAATTAACGCGTTTTAATCTATGGCTTAGTACGCGTTCGTACAATCGGCCAGAGTTAGCGTTTTTCCTTGAGCTTTGAAGGATTCGACCCTTGCGAGAGCGTGAGTAATACCCCCGCTCTTGAAACAGAATTGGTGGTCGTGTATTTTGATTTGTTGCATCAACCTCGTTTTTAAACACGAAGAAAATACAGCTAGTATCATTGATTCGCAACTAACTGGCCTGAAGCCACCTGTCTTCTTAGGGATAAGAAGAGCTCTGAAGCGGAAAAGTTGCTTGCAGTCTTGCAGGTGACGGGGGTTGTTCAACAACTGGTTAAAGAAAAATTCCAAGATTTTGAGAAAAGGCTCGTGTTGGTAGACAAGGTACTTCAGGTGTTATCCCGTAATACCGTCTTCTCCTGGGCTCTTCGCTTTCTTGATGCGGAGGATGATCGTCTTTATTTCATCTTCGGTGATTGGCTCCATCTGTCCTTACATCACGATGCCGGTTGGCAGCGGAGGGAACTGAAGGTTCTTTGAATCCGGATGTTTACGCTTAAATTCCTCAAGTGCTTCTTGTTCTGTGATGAGCACCCTTGGAACATTGTCGTAGTGGTCTTCAAGTCTTTAAAAAGCTTTGCCTGTAGCTTAAAGAGCAAATTCCCGGGAGACTGCTGATCGCAATTTACGAATTTTAATTGACTCGTCTTCTTCCAAAAAGACGGTGTGTTTCTTCGGTTTGGATTCCTTGAGTTTGAATTAACCAATGAATCTGTCAATATGCGATGGAGTTTCTATCTTAGAACGGATAAAATCGTCGTGTAGTTAGTTGTATGCTTTGTCGAGAGCTAACTTATCCGTATTTGAACAGAAGCGGCTAAGCGTGTAACAGTCGTAATCTGGAAGCTGTACATTCGCTGGCGGGGCGGCAGTGAGGGTTGGGTTAGATTGGGCGTGTTATTCCAATTCTTTGATCTTTTCACGGCAATAGGGGGTCTATTTTTCGTGAGTGGTGCAGTTTCCCTTCGTTGAAAAAGGGGATCCGCAAATTCGGCATTGGGCTTTGGTATGAAGAGCGTTGATCGCAGTGCGATATTATTCTGCAATCTTCTCCGGATGGTGAGGATGGGTGGGATGATTTGTAAGTGAGTGGGCGTGACCATATAGTCCTTTGAGAGTAGGGAAGGAGCATGGCTCTATGTTGCACTCTGAGCATTAAAATTTTTTGGTTGTTGAGTTATTGGAGGCCGTTTAAGGAACAGCAGGTTATGGAGGCTGTAACGTTGTTGGCTAGTTGTTCACGACGGGTTGGTCTGTTGGCTCTGGGATAGTTGGAGCCGTTGGCACTTCGGTCGTTGTAGTGGGTTAGTTCGTAGCAGAAGGTTAAGGGATAGGTTCTTGCTGCTAGATTTATTCGGCATGATGGAGTGGAACTGGATTTCGTTAGATCGTGATTCTCCTCTTTTATTGCACTTGTTGCAAAATATCGATTTTTAGAGGTTTCGTGTAACTTGATGTTGTCCCATCTGACTGTTGCGACGATTAAAGAGTTCCCTGTTATTCGCGCGTGCTTGAGGTTGCACCTGCGACATTAATAAGGGTATTTTGTAAGCGTTATGTCGTTTGGTCAATGTTTTCGTGATTGTTTTGCTCGCTAATCGATGCTCCATTGGTGTTCTTGTTCATTAAACGATCTTAAGAGACCTGAACCGTGGAATTCCATTCCAATGGATATTTCTGCAAGGTTTCCACGAGATTCTTGTAGAAATTCGACTCGGTAAGCGGACAAGTTGGCGAATTCTTGCTCTGCTTTGGTTCGAGAGACAAGTCCCGTGCTACCGGGATAGATTCGCTGATCATGTTAGATTCTGGTAATGGTCCTACTGGGCGCTCTATGACAGAGACGCTTTCGTATTCGTCATTATCAGTGGTGTGGTCGTTGCGTTAATTCGCTTGAACCTCAGAAGTATGCTTGTTTGGGTCTAACAAAGGTTAAACCTCAAGTCTCGCAGACTCTCGCTGGCTTTATGAAGCCAATTCAGAACCAACACCTAACATGTGAGTGGTTATTAATCTTCTCACTCGCTCATGTTCCAAGTCTTCAATTCTCGACGGTTACTCCGAGCCCGTCCGATCCAGCGTTGCCTTGGGCTTCACCTTCTTGCCTTGCTCCCACACCCTCGAGGCCTGGCGGCGCTCGTAGTGCCCTTCTTCCGGTAGCTTGACGGTCTCTCTAACCTTACTTCGTCGCGATGGTTATTATTATTATTATTATTATTATTATTAAAAAATACAACGGAATTACAGAGGTACGAGTTTACATAAAATCCAAGTTCTAGGTACTCATTTCCACCATTATATTAGAATAATTACACTACAATATTAATAATTATTAATAAAAAATATTAATAATTACATTATCGAAATTAAACAACATTGAATATCTATATTTGTCTTAGAACTAAATAACTAATATCGAAGCATTAGCTGGAATGACTAATCTTAAAATTCTTTGTTTGTCTTAAAATTAAATATCAAACATAGGTGTTCTGGAATGTTTGAAGAATATTACTGAGTTGTATTTAGAAGATAATCTAATATCAAATATAGATTCGTTGAAACACTTAAATTAAATAAGTAATTTATATTTAAATGATAACAAAATATCGGATTTAACAGTATTAAGTAACTTAATAGGTATATAAACACTAGTATTGTTCAAAAATCAGATTTAAAATATCGATTCTCTCAAAAATTTATTAAATCTCGAAATTTTATTCATTGGTTCCAATAAAATAGATAAAATTGATGCACTCGCTGAATGTATTAATTTAAAATACTTAGAATCTGGATCGAATTGAATATCTGATCTTACTTCGCTTTCAAAATTGAACCTTATTGAACTATCTTTAAAAAACAACTTAATCACAAACATAGAGCCTTAAAAGATTTGTAATAACTTGAAAAACTGTCTCTTCAAATTACATAAATAACTTTTCACCCTAACTTCGCCAAATATAACCTGAAAAATCAAAAGTGACGTTATATTCATATTTATTTTTCATATTTATTTCATGCTTTCTTATATGATATTATTCTACGGCGTAGTATGATTCTGGTTGAAAGACTTCGTTAACTTTGGTTTAATTATTAATCATTCAATTTATATTCATTCAAAATGATGTGGAATATTGTGCAGTTCAGAACTGCCAGTTCTTCATATATTGTGTTTTATTTGTTTAAACATTACATTCCGCTCCAAAATGCAGTTGGGCCCAATCCTGGTTGCGTGCGCTCTTCCGTGCCTTCGACATTAACGAATGAACGTTCTGTCCGAACGGGAGAGTTCCGGGAACCAAAGTATTCGAGGTTTTTCGTTAAACTGAATATCTGCGGAACCAAAACGGGAGTGGACCAAATTCTGAGGGAAAACGGGATGACGCATTTGATCGACTACCAAATGTTCAAAAGAATTAAAAATGAAATCGAAGGGAAAGTGAAAAGATGTTAAAAACGTTTAAACAAGAAAGAAGACTAATTATAAAATAAAGTTACTTTCGTTTTATACAAGTTCAGTCTTCTGTACAGGACACGCATTTTGACATGAATTGACATGGGATTCAATGAAAACTATAAGGACTCAAGGCTTTTTCTGGAAAAGTGCGACTTAGAAATACATACGTTGAAAGATTTATAACAAGTTGTTGGTTTTGTATAAAAATAACTGACGAATAAAGACTTCAATAATTGCAAATTCAGAAACTTGTAAATGTTAGACGTGTCACACCATACTCACAGAGTCTTTAGGTAATTTGTACACGCTTTTATACCATACAGATACGATCTTGGATATCGAAGAATTGGATATTTCCCATAATACAAAGCTTTAAGACATACATGTAACTTAAATAAATTCCAAGATTAAGCAACCATAAGACAGCGTGCAAATAGACGCAGATTGTTGTACTGCTGCTGATTACGTATGTAAAACGAAGGAAACTCGTGTTAGAATACATCACCGAAAAACTAGGGGTTGAAGAATGGCTTGCTGGATCGTTCACTGAAGATAAATCTCAAATGAATATTAGTACATTAGTATTTATATTGAGATTAATATCATAAAAGTAGATGTAGTGTTTTCAAATATTATTCTATAACATATGTAATTTGATTTGAAATCACTTATCATAAAATAGGCATAATAGTTATAAATTAATTAGTTAAGCTCATGATATCAGTATCATAACTTATGTTTTAAGATTCAATAAAATATTTTACTTTATAAACACATAGCTAACATATATTAATTCATATTATAGCAATTATTGATAGTATTCATACATTAAATAACAGTTTAATTTGAAATCTTATTATATTATATTTTTGTTTTTTAGATAGCGATTATATGTAACACAAGTGAAAATAATACAGTAATGTAAGTCAATTCCACCCCACATCTTTTAATGTTAATTCTTGGAATTTTAAAATCCAGAATATTTTTCCAGCAAAGTATTTTTAAGCAACTTGTACCCACACAAGCGTATTCTTTGAATTTTGGTTCTGTTTGCAATTAAAAAATGCTTATTAACAAGCAAACTATCACATATTGTGAGAAGCATGCAGATTTGTCTTCTGTAAGTGCAAACACACAAATAATAAGTGCGTTAGAAAGTCCTATGTACTACAATATGTACACCGCCAAAACCCAAGATGTTAAGTTGAATCTTACAATTTAGCATTCAGATCTACCTTCCTTCGCTCTTTTTGGCCTTTCTTCCTTGATTTCAGTCAAAAACTCACAGCTGGCTGTAAAATTGCCTTAAAATCTAGCCCAAGGTGCTCTCATCTGCCTCGACTGCGATTTTGATTCAACATCTTCAGTTTTCACGTTTTAAGCACACGGACTCAACGTTTCTGGGCTCATTTTGAGAGGCTAGAACCAACTTTAAATAGAAGCGAGCTTGATCCAGTTCAGATTAGGTGGAAACAATGTAGGAGGATTAATTTTCGAGAGCAAAACCACTTCACTTTCGCTTTCAAGTTGCAACATTTCAGGTTACATTTTTAATAGCCAGACTAATGGCTCGCTTATTAACTTGGTTCTTGATGTCATTTAAATCTCAGCTTAAAACGTGCAAATATGCGTGAATGTGAAAGATCAAGTTGGAGCGGGCGCTAATCTAGCTTAGATAACAGGAGACATCACTAATAACTGTGCGCTATGTGGTGAAAACTTTATAGCGTATGGGATCTGCCTGGAAACTCTTGACCAAGGCTCATTAGTTGATAATCAACTTATCTGCTAAACTGGATTTGTTTTTGAAGATGAAAAATGTATTTGCCCCGATGGTTAAATCTAAAACGGAAGCTCATGTGTTAATATTTTGGAAACTACTTCTGAAATAAAGAAAGGTTAAAAAGATTTACAAACTAATTTAACAACTATGAATCAAACAATAATAGATTTGAACAAAATTGTAGAAGATTAAAATGATTTAATTAAGAGTTAAACAGAAATAATCAAGCAACTCACTCAGTAACTGATATGTTCTAGTGTTTAGGGTTATTCAATTGTTGATGATTAATGTGTTCAAATTACATGTTCAACAGTTGGACAGCAAAGTTTAAATGGAATTTGTTAATGTACAATAATAAATGCTGTTGTTAAAGATAATTCCTGCTAATGTCCGGAAAACTCTAATATTATTGATAATGCTTGCGTTTGCAAACTTTCTGGACAAGTAATGCAAAAAGGATAGTGCGTATGCCACACTAAAAACGCATTTGTTGATAATAATGCTTGCACGTGTGGAGTTAATGCTTTGAATATTTCAAATTCATGTAGCTGTCCCAAGTTCTCCACTCTCATAGAAGGTGTTTGTACATGCGACTATACAAATGCTTATATTAATGGCGACTCTTGTATATGCCCAATCGATTCAAATTTAATAGATAAAATTTGCACATGTCCCACTAATTCAACTTTATAGGGATAATCATGCGTTTGTAATGTTATTCCAGACTAAATAATGAGTAATGGTATTTGCCTTTGTTAAACAAAAGACGCATTTTTGCTGCAAGATGTGTGTTCTTGCGGAACATTTGGTCTAAATTAATCTAATATATGTACTTGTCCGCTCAATTCGGTTATAATAGACGGAGTTTGCACCTGTTAAATTATTGGTTAATCTATGGTGAAAGGAATTTGCTCATGTCCAACTGGTTAAACCGTGGCAGATAACTAATGTAAATATGTCGTGAACAACACTCAAGTGGATGATGTTCAATGTTAATAACAAGTTTACGTAAATAGTTTTGATATTCTTGATGTCACCCACACTATTATGAACCCAGCAAATTTCAGCGGTGGCTATGTTTTCGCTTCCTCAACTGTTGTTTAGAACGCGTTCATAGATGTTTCCGACAATGTGTACTCATCCACCATTTCTCCGATATTTGGTGGGCAAACAACATTTTAGAATATAAAGGTCCAAGTTGGTACCAACAGTTTCCAAAGCGGATCCCTTCTTTCCAGCGGCACCACCATCACCATTACGAACATGAATATTATTTCAAAGTCTGGCTGCTAGATAACGGTTAGTTCTGCCTTGAACGTGATTTAGTAATCTTCTAGCTCGGCCAGCATAAACACTCTATTGGTCAACCTCAGCTGTGTGATGGCCGCCGGAAACATAACTCTCATCAAAAGTGTTTCCGGAGTCATAAACGTGTCAAATTATCAAATAGCAGGAACTTATCAAAGCACGGGATGTCTCTCAATGATAGGTATACTATTACAGGCAGCGACTGTAACAATTAAAACGGTTAACTTCATGCCGTATTAATACAATTCTGGCACTTATTCCTCATATTTTATGAGTTATGTAGTTTCCAGCACAGTGAACATAGCAAATATAACCCTTGCTATTGGATCTGACTCTAACTTTGTTATCGCCAATCAGTACTCAGGATCTTTGAGTTTCGGCGGGGTTATCTAGTACCTTTCAGGAACTTCACTAACAATTTATCAGGTCATTTTGGACTGCTATTAAATCTATAATTCTGATACTGCCAAAAACTCAGGATTCTTGATGGGCTACGTTACCAACCAAGGAACCCTATAAAACATATTAATTCAAAATTTATGCCTCATGCAACGCGTTCAGAGCACGAAACGATTTGAGGCGTTCGGGTTCATTGGATGGTTAAATAACGGAAAGATTTCAGTTCAACAATCTTTGGTTAATTTTACAGTGCAAGGAAATTACTTTTCTTGGTTCGGCTTAATTGGTTATGCGAATTCTGGATGCGCTTATACAGAGTTTATAAATGTTAAGCCAACCGTTTTGATTGGAGTTGGCTCAAATTCATATGGTGATACTGGTTCATTGTTTGGATAATTGTGGGCTACTAAATGTTTAATATAGAATGCTATTATAGTTTTCAGTAATTAGAACTCAAATTCACAGGTAACATCTGGATCTATTATGGGTTACACAAATTCATGTAATATGGAATTTAAAAACATCACCACAAAAGACAGTTCACTAAGCTCAAATTAAGGAGCTGGTGGTCTTATCGGCTGGTCAGATAAGATAACAGTCACCATATCAAACTCAACCATCAAAAACGTAAAAATAAACGCAAATAGTAATTACGGAATAATTACAGGAAATAATGACGGACATTCCGCCCAAGGATCTACCAAATACTTTATCACCACTACACAAACTTTAGGCAACTTCATAAACAATGTTTTGCAACCGGATTGCGCAAGCATCACAAATAACTACTCGATGAATCAATGCACATGAGATTATTTGTTATAATGTATTTGATATAACGAAAATTATTTTTGTACTCGGGAATTTATTCGAAATTAATCTTTAAAAGCCCGTTGGACGTTTTCAGGCGTTTTGATTTTCTATGACTTACTAAAGAAACTTCAACAAACGAAAACGAGACTCAACCGCGAAATTGAAGAAAAGAGGAAAAATAACGTAAAGATACTCCAACAAAATTATAAATAAAAGAATAAAAGCGAAATCATAGCCGAACAAAGCTATTAATGCGCGAAATAAAGAGCACAAAGCTGCAAACTGGAAAAAAGAATGACAGAAATACCTGGACAGATAAACAACTCACCCGTGAATAAAACGGTTTTTAAAAATAAATGAAGAAAGAATTTGAATGAATAAAGTAGAATAATACATCGAATACTTATAATGAGGTGATATGGAGTTTACAGATGAAATCTTAAATGACTATAATTTACACTAATTTATATATTCTATTTTAGGCGATTGAAGATGCTGCTAAATAAATAATTTGACGCAATTTCCTCCTCTATATTTAAATAATGAAATAACTATACAAAGAAATTAATAGAATGCTTGAAGAAAGCGAAGAATCGAGCGCAAGCTATCATATTCCAATATCATTCAATTAAGTCACCAAAGTCAACAATAAAAGCAAATAATATAACAAGACACAAACTGAATAAGTTATTGAAATCAATAAAGATATTTTGAACAAAAATAAAAAGAAATTACTTGATGACTATGTAGATATTTAAATATCGCGCAGTTTATTTGATATTTCGCGTTCTAGAAGCAGTACTTAATGCAGCGTCACAAATGCTCTACCTAATCTTGAAATTCGAAACAGCCAAATTCATCGAGTAAGTTAGGTATAACAGGCAAAACGATCACCTCGAAAATCGTTTGCGACTCCTTAATAATCTAAAGGTAACTTGATTCCACATATTACAACAACAATATATGAATGATCTGAGTTGATTGAATGAGAGGTAGATTTTAAGCAATCCATTACATAATTAGTGTAACGTGAGTAAATTTTATTTAGATACGCAATTTGTTTTTGTGTTCTGTATCATTTTGGGTCTTAAGATGTCTTCGCTATGATAAACAGTGTCATATAACTACATTTGATGCAGATGACTATTTATTCCGGAGTATTCACATCGTCAAAAGCGCTATTTCTCATTCAATAAAGTAAACAGAGATAAAGTCTTTTGCTGTAATATATTCAGATTCTCTGCTAGTTACTGACATGACCATACTTAAACAAATAACGTTCATACCTATAAAGTTCGTTGATTTAGCCTCTCTGTGCGGTATTAAATGGAAAGTGACAAAATTGTAAAGCTTAAACATAATTACAAATATTTGACCAGTCTATTTTAAATTCGGTGCATCTCAGAAACACAAATATCTGCTACCGTAAATTTAAGTGGTCTCACTTCAGTTGTCCTCTATTTCTCCGAAGTCCTATTCGGCATCTGGGTCGTTTTCCTGCTGATTCTTTGATGTGGATAATATATGATAATATTTTAAGATAATATATAATATAAAGATATATTGAAGTAATTTGTATATTAATTTTTTGTAAGACAGTTATTTAAATCAGTCATTATTTAACTTACTAAGTTATAATATTAAGTTATATAACTTTCCTTGGTTCCAATAAGTTAGTTTTATCTATTTAATAAAATGACTCACTTAACTGTAATCTTATCATCAGTAATAAGCTCAATTCAATCAATGTTTTATCTATATCTCTTTATTTAATATATATATATATATATATATATATCACTTCCTCGAGTCGACACAAACAGACTTCATTGAGACTTTCGAAAGCGAAACATAGGCTCTCACACGCCAATGTTTCCACTTTCAAAATGGGCTCAACCCGTCATTTATGCACACTCAGTAAAGACCCAGCAGAGCCCTCAGCTCACTGAGTCGTCAGCGGACCAGTTTTACCTGACTCACTAGCTTAATTTCCAGAAACTGATTCTCGCTTCTCAGTTTCGTTTTGCTCGATATTTCCTTCGGCTTGCACGAGGTTGATTCGTTGTATTGGCATTGCTTGGTGGTGGTTGCCTTTGATGCACTGTTTCATCAACTTGATTAGGTACCTGTGGTCCTTCTTATTTGCGTTAAAGTTATTTATGAATACGAATCAAAGACTTCATTCTTTAATTATCTAATCTAATAATTATATTTACGTTTGCCTGATGTACTTCAGTCCAATTTGGTTCTTACTGGTCATTCCCTCCAGATACTCGGCAATCACTTGAATTTGGCGCAGAAAGTAATTATCTGAAATTATCTGCACTTTTAGGCGGTCAGCTTCCAACTCGTTTAAAATTATTCCGACCGAATCGTTTTCACTTTCGCAATCGATTAATTCGGGTTTAATTTCGATCGCGGAAACGGATTCAAACGGTTCTGAAATAACGTTAGCGGAGTTAAACATTGTATTTGGAGTGGAAACTAAACAGTTGTTGCGTTTAGTAGAATATGATAATTGATTAATTAATGGAGATAAATTATCTTAAACTTCAAAAAGATAGAAATTGAAGCAGAAGTTTATCTGCTTAAAGAATGAATATTTTGATATAGAACTACTACCAATACTACTATACAATATAATAATATTAACAAAAAACGATTTAAACTTAGCTACTTACTTGATAACATAATTCAGTGAAAGAAATATTATTAACCTCTATTTATCATAATTTACTTTTAGATCACGTGCTGAACCATCTTGTATGCCTCATTGCTAGCTCTCAGATGTATTTTATAATTCAAAGAGAGCTTGCAACTATTTTGCGAACGAAGCCGCAGACTTGTAACACGCCTTCAAGCTATTAGAAACCTTCTGCTTTCCGATAGCGAATTTTTGTTTCAACTTAGATTTTTATCGTAATCGCACTATCTGGGTGTCAATACACTTCATTTTGTAGGCGAGCTTTTTCTGGTCTTCTGTTGGGATACTTTAGTTACCAATTACATAAGTACTAAAGTTAGGATGATTCATTATAGGTGAAAAGTCTTAAATTAAATTGTTCTAAATTTTTAGTAGTTTTAGATTCGTTAAATATTCTAAAGGATCCACATACATTATAAAATTGACGCTTAGAGATAGCTCTTACAAATTAACTAGTTCTTACAACACAGTAATGTCATCTAAACGGCATGCACTTAAATCGAGTTTCGTAAGCCCAGTTAGGTGCTAAAGTGCAGTTATATCTTGTAATTGATTAATAAACATATACAGCTCTTTCAAGTTAACAAGTTGAATCAATGCGTTTAGACTTCTCTGTCCACAGTATTCTAGCACTAACTTATTTAGTGAGGGAAGACTTTGTAAAGGGGTTTAATCAATCCCTTCACTATATTCCAAATTTAGTTCTTTCAAGTTCGTAAATACTTTTATGAATGATATTTCTTTTAAATAACATCCACTTAGATTTAAGCTTTCGAGACCATGTAAAGCTTGTAATTATTCTAATTAGCTCATTTTCTTATTACTCTAAAGAGATAGGATCTTCAAGTTGCATAGTTTCTAAAGGCTTGAAATATCAGTTAAGTTACATTTGCCCAATTATAACTTATTTAGCTTCGTTAAGTATTGAATGACACTAATATCACCAACTTACTCGTTTCCAAACATATTAAATTCCTCTAAATTAATTAAAAATTGTAAAACGTCAATATTTTTTAAGTTGTAAGTTGTTATAGTCAATTTTTATAAATTTACAAGATATTATATAATATCAAAGTTTTTTAGATAACAATATCCTAAACATAACGTATTTAATTAAATTAAGTTACTTAACGGTGATATATCTATCTCTGCATGTGATTCAATAGACAGTTCTTTCAAATTGACTAATGATTGTAAAACTAATAGGTCATTCAATTTATAATCTAGAATATGTAATTTAACAAGTTTACGTAAGTTTTTTAAAGGACTTATATCAAAATTTAAATTATATGAAATTTTAAGTTCTTCTAACTATGAAAACGCAATGATGTGATCAATAGAAGTTAGATGATTGGCTGTCAAATTTAGTAATTGAAGGTTTGTCATATGAAAATCATCAATAGATGTTATAGCACAAAAATGTAAACCAAATTCTTTAATATGGTTATTTTCCAATTTAGGGGTTATATGTTCACAATTATGAATATTGAGTTTTTAAATATCAATATCTTATAAAAAATCCAAACTATTTAATTCCTTTTGACCACGAATTTCTAGTGATCCGTCTTTTATATCTTTTAAATATTGCATTTGGAGTGAAATATTACTATTCATAGTTATTCATAATTTATACTAACAGTTAATACATTTGAAACGTAATGTAATATATCTAATTATCATCGATCAAGATAAGCAATTTTGTTGTAATGTTTTAAAAAATCATAAAAATTCACTCATCGTTCACAATCTACTCAATAATCAACAGCTACTAGTTCCAAATACTTTTAATTTTGCTACTTGCCGCGGTAACCGCGTGTTCTAACTGGTTTGTCAATCTCATTATATTCTTAATGACGTTGGTTTCGCAAAATATCTATGTTTGTAGACAGGCGCAGTTCTGTTCATTCATTACGTAAAGCATTATCATTATCATTTAGCGTTTAAGCTGATTTTTTAGTTTATAATTAATTTTCAGTATTATTAAGTTCATTATCATATTTTGTAACATTAATTAAATTATCTTTATTATCTTCATTATATTATTGTAACTCTGACTACGATGACGTTTGGTAACATTTTGTAATCATTCGATGAAGTGGTCGATTTGTTTGAAAGAATATTTAGTTACATAACGGTTGGTGATATAGGCTTAAAATATCTTAAATTTATTAAAAAATTACACAACGAAATTTATTAATAAATCTTTGACAAATAGATGTATATTTATTGCGTCGTATATTTATAGCTGTAAGGCAATATCACGTATTTCTAAATTACTAAAATGAAACAAATCAAATATAATACAGTTGTGTGTGTATGTATGTTTACCACAAGATATCAAATTATCTCTTGCGTTTCTTCTGAGTTTTTAATAGAAAATGGGAAATCCCAAGCAACTATAAAAACTGCTGAGAGTACTAAACCTCAGTAGTGCTTCTACTTTCTTTTGTCTGGAAATATAAAGATTTAAACAAAGTATACATCTACTGTCATAGGTATATTTCTATGAATACTATTTAGATAACAGGTAAATCTCTATTATATGATTATCTCTTACCATCAAAATGACGCCATGTATGGAAGTGGACATATTATTTTACTATAAGATATATTGTTTCTATTAGCATGAAACCATGACAAAAGTGGGTTTTCTATTAAAATTTCACTTCTATACAATGTAAAATTTATCAATATTATAATCTAGTTAGTGATATAATTGGGAAATACACCACACAATTGTATTTTAATAAGTCATTTTTGTAATTCTGTGTTATAATAAAATCTCGTAGAATGAAGCATCTAATTAATCATGATTCTTCACGATAACCAGAATTTTAGTATAGTTTAGTAGTAATACCAGCTTCAATATAACGGTTTCTAGAGCTGAAATATTTAAATCAAAGGAGACTTGCCAGTATTGCGTTTAAAATTTGTCATTGAGTAATTAATCAAAATTTGTAGCTTTGAACGCAGAAAATTAAACAAGTAATAGTACAACTTTATTAATTGAGGTCTAAAAACTAAACAGCGTAACAGGCAAATCAATACCAAATATAAAATATTCAATCAACTGTAGTAACTACATTCAATTAGCAGTTCCCAGCTTCATTGACGAACTTAATAATAAATAATACTTACATAACTGAGTGTTAACTCTTCGTTATTCTGGATAATAAGCCCAAAGAAATCCTAAAAAATTAGTTGATATAAAGTAGCTGTACACAAGCGAATTTAGTTTAAAATAATTTTGTAAACCATATTCACTTATTATTAGTTTGTGTAAGTAATTAAGCTCAAAAGTCAAGTTTTAGAAAATACAATAAATTTTTAAATACATCTGTCTAAGTAGCTGCAATTATATTACTATCTAATAATAATATTCCTCTAATTCGCAAGCCCCGATAATTACAAAAGCGAACACTTCTTCAACAAAAATGTTAAGAGTTGTGTCTAAAAATAACCACATGCAAGATCATTACAGATCCTTTGCCTAGTTGAGTACAAATATTTATTATTATCCATTACATTGATAAAAGATAGTAGAGATGCAACTTTGGTTGAGTAACCACAAGTACCAAAATCTTACTCAAGATCTGCAACAATGTAATCACATAAGTTGTGGGAACTAAAAGTAAATTTGAATTACTTTTGGATTTAAATAAAGGAAATCAGTATCGAGCTGGATTAAATAACTGTTAAAGTACTGAAATATCCAATATTGATGTATATAATAATAACTTAATAGAAGGAAATCGTTGGTGAAGATAATAATAAATACAGCTGTTGGTAAGATATTCAATATACTGTAACAATACCAGACTTCAAGAACTATTTCTGTTACAATTAGAAAATGTTAAAACATTGCTTGAAGGTAGTGAGGCGTTATATTGATATAAAACAAAAATGTCACCTATATTTAAGTACGAGCTCTTGTTTCCCCCTACTTGAAAGCTTCTAGCTCGCACGCTAAATTTGCTATAATAAAGAAAAAACGCTAAAGAGTTATTGAAATATTATTATTGATTGATAAATGATGATATTTTGAAATGGAAAATTAAAGTAACAGTTAACCACTATTTAATCACATATATCGTCAAACTTGAATCACTGCAAAAATGTGTAATGCTACCATATAATGGAAAAGTGGAGTCACATTTTGAGACTACCTCACTCAGTTATATCTGACCCAAAGCATTTATGCAACAGGTTGGGTTTAAATATAGCTACTGATTTGTAGCTAGCAGAGCAAATTAGTGAAATGGCCTTGACACTGTTGGGTTAGCAATAATTCGTGCAGTGTCACTACAAGAATTAGATTGTTGAAGTGATGGACGATGAGTAAAAAAGATAGATATACGCGTATTTGCTTAGCAATCCCTTAAACTTCGATGCCATTTCCATTTTGGTTTCAAAGAAGAGCTAAAGTGTGAAGATTTGGTGGCAGCAGGTTAAAACCGCGCTGTTCGACTACAAATTCATAGATTCGTACTTGTTCGAAAATGACAGCGAGAGTTTAGTGGTGTATAAGAGAGTATTAGAATTGAGTTAGTGAGTTTCGTCGTTTTCTTGTTATTTAGTCAATTATTCCTCTAGTTCATATTATATTTCGTTTCTTTCACTTCAAGATTTGTCATTTAAATTCAATTTTGTTGATTATTTGGATTTTTGAACTAATAAACGAACTAACTTAAACTTGGACAAAAGCAAAAACTTCTTCGAGAAAAACTAAAAGAATTGGAAAACGTTGATTTTTGTGGACTTTAACTGAAAAATATTAATTGTTACCTATATTTTAAAACGCAAACAACAGTCTCAAGATACAAATTATACAACATAGTGTATTTATTTATATTTAAATGTATTTATTAGCTTTCTATGTATAAGATAAATACAGATTTATTATTTAAATAAATTTTAAAATTTTAAGAATGAATAATAAAATAATATAATTAATAAAATACTTGATATTTATAATTGCTTCATGTATAATGTAAGTCGAATGTTACAAAACAAATATTTTACTTTATACAATTTATCTTCAATAATTTAACATGTATAGTGCAGGGAACCTCACATTAAATATACATTTTGGGCAGAAAACGCACTAATAGCCAACTTTGCTCTGTAACTTCAGGAAAAATCTGAAATAATGGGAATCGATTACTAAAATCCCAATGTAGTTCCTATTAAATAATTAGAACTGTTTAAACACGAAATATTTGTTAAAACTAACATTTGAAGGTGGATCAAAACTTGTTTAAAATGTGTTTATAAAAAGAATATATTTTAATATTTTCACTTTATTTTTAAGAATGGAATTTTAAACATTAAACAATATTAAACATTTATTCAATTCATCATTATATTTTAAATTCCAACTGTTTAAATACTATTAAACACCACTTCTTTACACAATCAAACATGAATATATCTAACCGCATGTAATAAATGACTGATCTCAGGTAGTAAAAGTAGAAAGAAGAAGAATAAAGGAAACATGAGTTATCATTGAAGCAATAACATGGGTTTTACCAGTTTCGGAGCCTATCCCTATTTATTTGGCAATTAGTTACAGTGGTGGGCCCTCGAAATGCTTTTTTGAATTAGGAAGAAGAATGAAGTTTATTATTTGAATCTTACTTATATCACTGCCCGGCTCAATAATGAGTGTGTTCTCCCTCCTCATCAATACACTCATTAACTCTATTTACTATTGATTTGTAAAGTGCTTCAATCACATCAAGGCCTGGTTGAGCCTTGGATAGCTGTGCTACAATAATTAACGTATATAACTCTGTATATACTTCAATAATAAGTTTCAACTTTACCTAACGTTGTATAATTTAACAATCAAGAAAATTGATTTCTCATTATGAAATGGAAGTGGAAGATCATAAGTAAAATAACTGTTGTTTTAGAGTAGCATCAATATATTATTTAATGCTGGGCCGACTAACCCACTTGATTCCATTCTTCAAGAAACAAAAATGCATTCATTATTTGAATATTGAGAATGAAAGCGACTGTAACTCCTGAATTATAATTCTAATTAAGCGAAGTCCAATACTTCATCTTGAGCTCCCGGTTGAGATTGAAAGAAAAAGTCCTCCATTGTTTTTCGTGATTAAGAAATACCTAAAATCGTTCAGATTGCCCAGTTGAAGATGAACACCGAGGTCCTCTGCAGGTCCAGTGCTTGCGCTACTAGTTATAAATTACATATTGCGTCCGTATACCAATCATTGGATCCTCTTATTCTTTTCTCAATCAGGCTTAACTACCATATATTTTGAGATAAAATCTTTCATAAATTAGTTTTGTTGCTAAAACGTAGAAATTACACAGGGACATCTTAAACAAGTGATATAACTAGTTCAGATTGGTACAATATTTTATGAATTCATCCGTTGGACCCAGAAATGAAGAGAATACAAACGCTTCAGAACTGCCTAAGTTTGTTAAGTGAATTAGTTGACCTTCCCTAAACATCTTCTACCGCGTTTATTTTGTCTTGCCGTCCTTTTATTGCATGTGGTAATTTCTATTTTTCCTTTTTGGAATATTAAATACCGACTTTGAATAGTCGATTATGGTCTAATACGATCGAAATCATATTTTTGGCCCTCTTGTGTTAATGAGTAGTTCATGAATAATCTCCAACTTGAGATTATTTATTGGAATTTGTCATCCGCATTAGAAGTGGCAAAATATTTTAATATATAATTACTCACATAGTAAACAAGAAAAAGCAATTCCACCTCCCATAACTGTACTTTGCCAGTTAAATTTTGGTGTCTTTAGCTTGATCCAAAGTTAATGATCAAATTTTAGTTTCATTGGGGTGGAAACGGGTTTGAGCGCAAAAATATGAAGTGTAAAATATATCATTGTAATTATAGAGTACTTATACAATAGAAATCACTGGTTTCAATCAAAATTTCAATCCCTCACATGACTTTTCACACCAAGTCGATTTACCCACTCCTTTTCAGGGCTGCATTATACATAATTTAACTAGAATCAACATACCATATTAAAATATAATAACTTTTCAGTAGTTTTATACTAATGACGTGAAATGGAATATTCTTTTGAATTTAAACTAAATCACAATCCATTTTAATAATACTGGTATAAAATATGTTATAAATTTATTTGTTTTAAAATATATAAATTATAATTTATACCACATCATATGAAGTAACTATACAAAGAAATAAATAAACTACTTAATGAAATGGATGAGTTTAGCAACGAAATCCAAGTATCCTACAATTAAGCACAAATTAAAGTTATTGCTAAACAATAATATAGCCCAAACTAGACTGAATAAGTACTATTAATAAACAAAGATATTCTTGACAAGGACAAAAAGAAATAACATGATAACTACGTCGATTTATAGATATCTCGTAGTTTAGTTGATATAACTAGATCTAGAAGCAATACATAAAGCAGTGTTGCCAGCGCTCTTCCAAACGTTGAAATACGGTAAAGTCATTTACATTAAATTAGCTAGCCATAAATAGCTAAACGATATTTGCATAAATCGGGTTCAAAATTAATTCACAGTTTGTCCAATTCTGCCCGTACTAGTGTATATGAATAATGAGTAGTTTGTATTCTATTAAATTCTTCTAATCAATTTAAAATTTTATTATTTATATTTTATTGTGAATTAAAATGATTATCCTTATAACTTTATTAGCATTGAAAATATAATAATAACTTCATTTGACCCAGCTAACGTCATCATTTTCAAAGTATTCTGCGCAGAGTGCATCGAAGGCGCTTTGTCCTCCAGCTTCGTATTTAACGAATATTTCTCGGGCTTGGTCTTTGAGTTTCTTTTTGTCTTTCGTTTGTGTTTGCATTTTACTTTTTGTCAATAGTAATTTGAATAGTTGCGATTAATATTCAACTATTTGATCTTTAACCAGATAACTGTCTATTTGCATTTAAATTAATAATAGCAAAACGGCTCCGTTTTCATTCCGCTCCATTAACTTTCTGTTCCTCAAAAGTAAGATAGTTTAAATCACCGAATTAACGAACTAACGCTTCAAATCTACGTTCATATTTAAAACGGAGGATTTCACAAGTGGGATTAAGTGCGTTTTGTACTCAGATGGTTTTAAGGACTTTAACGTTTAAACGAAATTATTGTAAATTTGGTCAAATTGTTGAGAATTAATGGTCAAATAACTACAAAGAGAACACTTGCATGTGAAATTGAAATTCTACTGTAAAATAGAGGGGTGAGAGGATAACGGGAATGTAACTGGTTTGTAGCAAATGAAGATTTGATCGCCTGATTTTATATTTTCGCGCGCGGTTACCACACCAACATCACCATAACAACGCAATGTTACATTTGCAGCACAACTGTGATTAACTGCACTGATTTTTAAAAATAAGTGGTCCAACAGATCAATGGTGTTGCCCAATCTATCCGGCTCGCCATAACCGTTGTACTTAGTCAACTAACTCAGATCTTACCCAGAGACTTCAGCGGAAATGGGCTCTGGAACATACAACTGCTTTAAAAGTTCAACGTGTTGCTAGTATTAGGGTATTTTCTTTTTAATTTCGTACATTTACTTCATCACTGCCTCACCAGCAACAAGAAACGCCTTTTCCACAATCACACACGTTCCAGCTTTTATGTCTTCAGTCGCACGAACGCCCTTACCCATTTCAACAGTATCATGTACCTCGATTTTACTAGAAAAGTAATTATTTGTATCAACAAAGTACTTTTTCTTTGCATCCTTAATTATTTACCCTATATTCACTGTTTGTAAATCACTTGCATACTAAAATCCAAAAAACTTTTCGTATTTTGATATTTCATTCTAATTAGCAAGTAAATTAGCGCTATTTTCAACTAAATTTTATAGATGAGCTGTTACTTACGTTACGTGAAGCTTAGTTTGATTTTCTTCAGAGTTCATTTAAAGTGAAATATTAATTATATTGTTTAAATATGATAAATACGATGAATCATTCATAACCACTTCATATTACTGAAATTGATTAATAATTAAATCAAAAACTTTTGAATTTACATCAACTCTTTGTGTTTACGCTTTATAGTTATTAATACACACATTATATTTATCATTTTCGTTAAAAACTAGAATTAAATAGCTATTTACTCAAATTCGATAATTTTTGAGGTTATTGAAGTATGCATTTAGATTCATTGCATCTGCTTTTGGGTGCATATTTAATCTTTTTAGTGCTTTCGTTATCACATGATTAAAATATTTTACTTGGATTTTGCTTTTTAATGACAACACGGGTTTTTGTTATATTTTTCGAGCGAATACTATTAACTTTTTGTTTAAGCGCTTCTTGGGCCATTTTAATATTGTATTAAATTGAGTCCTTATTCAGTTCATACTTTGAACTTAATTCTTAACTTAATTTGTTTAAAACTAACATTTTTTCTTCAATCCCAGGTTTCAGCTATTACATTTTTTCGGAAAGTGTTTACAATTTGGTGTATTTATTTGTAATAAATGAATTGAAATTGAACGCTTTTTGTTTATTTGTATTAAAGACAATAATTTGTTGATGTATTCGCGATATGCGCTCTAGTATCTAAATATGAGGCAGTTCTAGTAATGAATCTAAGTTAAAATCAGGGCGATCTAAGTATTATTCAACTTATTTTTAAAACAGGATTTAATGCATTAGTGATTATTTTGATAACTCTACCAAGCATTTTTTCATATCGGCAAACATTTGCAAAACCACATATTCATTTTGCGATTACTTTATTATTTCGAGTCCTTGATATTTTTCTTTGCATTTTGATAATATGTATGAATTCTCTTCCCATATTTACTTCTGATCTTTGAGAAGTAACAAAGGCACTAAAACCGCATCTTAGTAGCTGGAAACGGTTGAGCACTCTCCAATCTAGTATCTTTTACCAATATTGTGCTTGACTCGTAAATATTCTTGTATAGCTTACGCTTCATCATACACTCCCATTGCATTCTTGCACACGTCCTTTAACGTAAAAATATCAACCAAAACGTTGTACTCCTGAGCTCCAGCGATGTCCAGTTTTACGAACTCTCCTTTTTCGTTCATCGAAATCGCGAATATAAACCCCGGGTACACCTTCTTCGCCTTCACCTTGTTGTTAGACTACTATATTTGAGGAAGCCCGTTTTTGAAGACGATTTTGTGGCACTGTCCGAACGGCCAGCACAGGTTGAGCGCGCTGCAGCAGAACTGGGTGAAGTCGGCTGGCTTCGTCTGAGACAGGTACTCAGCGGACTGGCTGTAGGTCTCTATTTTCTTGGCCAATGCGTAGATCCAATTTATATGTTCCATTGGAAGTGAAATTGTAAAACGTTTAAATAAGTATATGATTATTGTTTTAGTGTTATATTTCAGGTAGGTTGTTTGAATTTGTTTAAATACGATTGTTAATTTGAAATGTTGAAATATATAGAAATACGTAAAATTAGTAGTTAGTTGAATCAACTCTGGGTTATTTAATCAAGACTTATTACAATTATTGATTATAATTTCACTTCAAAATGAGTGATAACGAAACTATAAGTAATCAATCAATATATGAACTATTATTGAAGGATAATGCACAGTGTAATAGTAAAAAAAGACAATATCAGTAAATACGGCTTGATAAATGAAAAGTATACCGAATTGAATGATTTTAACAGGTAATCTGAGATCTTGAAGCAGCAATTTTTGCGTGATATGCTCAGAATCCAGACCAGTTTTTCAAAAACTCTATCTTCCATCGAGATTTTAACGCAAGTGTCCATGTAATTGCAAAAGCTCTATTCTTTTGACGCTCAAATCACTTCCTTGCTTCCAATTCTGCATGAACAGTAAAATAGTTTCTCTCACATATGGCCCTCCGCTCAGTAATTTTCTATAAATTATTCTGACCATTTTGATCTACAACTATTCCCATATATTGATATTCGCCCAGGCCCCTTCGTTTTGTCTCTGAATAAGAATAATTATCTGTAAATATCTTTTTTGTGCTCGAATTCACTCCAGTTTCCAACAGAGGAAAACTTCCAATTTCAGTTTTTGGCGCTAAAAAGTTCAAAAAAATCGGAGGAAGAAATTGAAAATCTGAGGCGGAATTTTCTCGAGGGAAGTTCCGAACTGGTTATCCGCCCGTTCTTAACACTTAACGACGTTGTTTAGGAGTGGAAGGAATATGTGTAGAATTGTGGAGCGGAGGGAGCGGAAGTAATCAGGGTGGTGGGGGAGGAGTTTAGCGGGGGAAAGATGTATGGGGAGTTGAAGGGGATGTGCGAAAGATTGGGGGAGATTGGGTTTGAGATTTAAGTGGGGGAAGTGGAATTCGGGGATAGGCCGCATATACAGTTTATGCGGGAAATAGTCAGAATGCATTAATTTATTGTTGAAACGCTCAAGTGATGTTTTTTAACAGCTTAAATAACAGCTAAAATATATCTCATTTAATTTTCGAATTTACATATATTCCCGAGCAGAATAATGTATATATATATATATTTGAATGTAAGAAACAAATATTATAGAATTTAGCATTAAATAAACGTTGTATTAAATGATATATTTATGGATATGTTATGTACTTACGTATAACTTAAATATCTCTAGAATATTGACGGTGCATTATTTTCAACAGTATACAAATAAATGCTCGTATATGTAATGTAAATAAACACTGACTAGCATAAACACTAACTTATATATTAAATTATTTTAATAGCTTTTGACTTCTTGTGATGTTAAAATAATTATTTTCGCTCCAGAGCATGCTATAAACTATGATGATATCAAAAACAAATTAAATTAAGTGCAAAATTCCCCAAATACTGTAATCTAGCTGTAATAACAGCATTGATTTATTTTAATCCTTGATATGCTAAGACACAGAGTAAATTAAATTGTATATTTTTGAATAAAATAATATATTGACTCTATTAGTCTAAAAAATTAAATACGTTGAACTTTGTGACAATTTAATAGATTATAATATTATGCAGCTTAACTGTAATGCTGATAAGATTAGTAAATATATTAAATAATATTATAGACAACTAAATCGTAAAGCTAAGTGAAAATATTTTCATCACAAGGTTAATATTAGAATTTTTGAACAATTTTTATAGCAGGGTCTAATTTTCAGAATATTTCTAAACACATCACTCAGCATCAACTATTTCCTCTAATATTTACAATTACTTATTCCAAATGCTTTTAACTTTGGCACTAGTTGCAACAGTTGCATGTTCTAATTAATCTATTAATTTCAATAATTATTTTATAACGTTATTTTTGTGAACAATTTATGATTTTAAACTACAATAATTATCATTACTAATATTATAATATTCACTATTATTTAATGTTTAAGTTGCTAATTGTATTTTATTTTCACTGTAATAGTCGTCCAGTTCTGATTATGACGATGTTAGATGATATTTGCCTATCATATTTGAAGTGGATTGTTTACCTTAAAATACTATTGTATATATTAATTACTAATATTTGTAAGTATCTAAATTTATTAAAAGAATTTAATCCGAAATTTATTAATAAAAATTAATAACTAAATAACAATATGGTCCGAAATAGAAATTAAATATACAAAATATCTGTAAATTAACTGTTGAAAAGAAAATAAGAAAGTAAAGATTATATTAAATAATAAATTTAAAGTTATACATCGCATTCATTGTTTACACCATACAGCATTTCCTAGAATTGAAACACACCCCTACAAAACCTATATTCAGATACACCTTTTAGTATGTTTATGAACGGTATCAGGAATGTTGCTGAAATTAATAATGAAATTAATATTATATAACTCTTTTGTGTGCATTTAATGAGAATATTAGTACTAAGAGTTAAAAGAGTCTAAAATAAAATGACTCACTAGCTAACTGGAACCTTATCATCAGTACCAATTCTCAATTCCATCTTCATCTCATAAATCATAAGAGTCTAAAATATATGATATTTAACCTTCCATAAATTTGTTATTTATAGAAGGTAGCTCACTTATGGAGAAACTATAAGAAAATCTAAACACATCATTCAGCATTTACTATTTACTCAATTATAAGCAACTACTAATTCCAAATACATTTAATTTTTGTATTTTCTGCAGCAACTGCATATTCCAATTGATCTATTTATTTCGTTATTTGTTTTAGATGGTTATTATCACGAACAATTTATACTTATAAACTATCACAAATCTATTCGTTCATGAAATTTTATAGTTCGTTGCCATTTATAGTCCGTGGGAGTAAATTTGTGTCGTTGTCCTTGTAATAATCATATAGTTCTGATTCTGAGGATGTTAGATAATATTTACTCAGCATGATTGTGAAGTGGAATGTGAAGCTCTGAGACCATAGAATTTAACTATTAATGATGTTTGTATATCTAAATTTTTGTATCTGAAATATAATCTGAAATATATTAATTATCAGTCTAATAAAATGTAACCTAATCAACCAATGCTCAATTTTATCATACTACTGTATTGAAGTATCTTCATCTCATAAATCACGACAATCCACAAATCCAAATCTAACTAAATAATGAATCCATTATCCAATTATTACTTCATATTATCCATATTATAATATAATTATACAAATTATTATAAGTATATATATCTAAACACTTGTTCTAATTTTATAAATAATTTAATCTGCGATTTATTAATCTTAATAACAATACAGTAATAATGAAGAATCGGCTATTATAATGATATTTCTAAATTTATACTATTTATACTTGAAAAAGCTCTTGAAAACATAATAAATTTCACGATATTAAAATAGCTATTTATCGCATTTACTATTCCAAGTATTTATAATACTAAACCACACACATATTCAATACTTTTTTAATACCAAAATCTCAGAATATCAATATTGTATTTTTGAGCTATTATTGTTTAATAATTATTGGTTAATTTATGTTAATTGGCTCAAAATCTGACATCAATATAAATATGACTAAGTCAAAGATAGTAGACGAAACAATCAACTAAATATCTGAGACTTCTTCAAACTTCTTAAATATACTAAACAAAAATATTCACTCAGCATCTACTATTTACTCAATTATTTGCAGCTGTTAATTCCAAATGCATTTAATTTTTGCATTTACTGCCACTACTGTCTAATCTAACACGTTCGTTAGTTTGATTAATTATTTTACAATGTTATTTTCGCGAACTATTTACATTTATAAACAAGCGCATTTTAAATCGTTCGCATCGTCAGAGTGCTCATTGTTCAATGTTTAAGTGATTGAACGAGTTTCATCGTCTTTGTAGTATTCTTGTAGTTCAGATTGTGACGATACTTAATAGTATTTGTATATCATATCTGAAGTGGTTTTGATTAAACAGTAAATACTATTAATTACCTTTATAATTAATGATTTGTGTTGAATCATAATTTATTAAAGATTGACTTGCGAAATTTATTAATTAATCTTTAACTTAATCATTTATATAATGTTATACGTTCATAAATATGGCGAATCCGAAATGTCCAAATGTTTTCTATATATAGAATTTAGAATGAATATAAATAGAGTATTACAAACAAATTTGTATAGGTAGATTATATAACCAAACTAGATCAAAATAAACAAATCAAGTATAATAATATTGCATAAATGTAACTAACCCAATTGACTTGATAACATAATCCAGTGAAAGAAATATTATTAACCTCTATTTATCATAATTTACTTTTAGATCACTCATGCTGAGCCATCTTGCATGTATACCTCATTGCTAGATCTCAGATGTATTCTATAATTCAAATAGCGCTTATAACTATTTAGCAAATGAAGTTGTAGTCTTGTAACATCCATTCAAGCTGTTAATAACTTTCCGCTTTCCAATAGCGATTTTTTGTTTTAATTTATACTATTATCGCAACCGCACTATCTAAGTGTCTATGCATTTCATTTTGTAGGCGAGCTCTTTCTAGCTTTTTGTTTGGATTATTTAGTTATCAATTTCATAAGTTCTAAAGTTTGGATGGTTTGATATTGCTGAAAAGTCTTAAATCAAATTATATCCTATTTTCAGCGTAATTAGGTTTGTTAGATGCCTTAAAGAGTCCAAATATATAATTTAATTGGAGGTGAGAGTTAGCTCTTTCAGATTTATAAGTTCTTACAACACGGTAATGCTTTACAGCCCACAGCCAGCTAAATTGAGTTTTATAAGTCCGGTTAAGAACTGCAGTGCAGTTATATCTAGATTTCGATTTATAAGCAGTTATAGTTCTTTCAAGTTAACAAGTGGAATCAATGAATTAAGACTTCTTAGTCCACAATACTCTAGCACTAACTTATTTAATGAGGTAAGATTTTATAGAGGGGTTATATCAATCCCTTCATTATATTGCAGAAATAGTTCTTTCAAGTTCGTAAATGCTTTTATAAATGATATTTCTTTTAAATAACATCCACTTAGATTTACGCTTTCAAGATCATGTAAAGCTTATAATTATTCTAATTAACTCATTTTCTTATTACTCTAAAGAGATAGGATCTTCAAGTTGCATAGTTTCTAAAGGCTTGAAATGTCAGTTAAGTTACATTCACCCAATTATAGTTTTTTAAGTTTCGTTAAGTGTTGAATGATACTAATATCACCAACTTATTCGTTTCCAAACATATCCAACTCCTATAAATTAACCAGAAATTGTAAAACGTCAATGTTTTTTAAGTTACAAAATCCTATACATAGCTTAGTTAGCTAAGTTAATTGGCATAACGGCGATATATCAATTTCTCTATTTTCTTGAATTGACAGTTCTTTCAAATTGACTAATGATTGTAAAACTGATATATCTTTCAATCTGCAAAAATTTATGTGCAACTTTACCAGCTGGGGTAAGTGTTGCAACGGGCGTATATCAATATTATCATTTGATGACAGAACTAACTCATTTAGCTGTGAAAAGGAAACGATATGGTCGATTGAAGTTAGGTAATTGCTGTACAAATTTAAGGATTAAAGACCACTCATATTCAATTCATCTATAGATTTTATAGCACAAAAACCGAAGTTAAATTCTCTAATTATGTTGTTTTCCAGTTTAGGGTTAATCCTTTAACAATTATAAACTGTAAGCTTTTAAATATCGATATCTTATAAAAAATCCAAGTTTAATAACTCATGTTGACCGCGAATTTCTAGCGATCCATCTTATATATCTTTTAAGAATTGCATTTGGAGTGAAATATTAATTCTCTCAAATTTTGTAATTTATAACTATATAAGTTATTTGAAACATAATGTAATATATCTATTTGTTTCACCTTTGTTGATCCTTTGTTCATGCATCTTGATCGTTTGGACGAAGATAGTTGAGGTCTACCATAACAATATTAACAATATATTTATTAGATTATGCTACTTAATTAGATGTTATTCAATAGCTATTCTAACTTAAATACTTCACTCAGCATCCACAATCTACTCAATAATCAATAACTACTAGTTCCAAATACTTTTAATTTTGCTACTAGCAGCGGTAACAGCATGTTCTAACTAGTTTGTTAATTGAACAACTGTTTTAGTAAGTATGCGGTAGAAGATTAATTGAGTTGAGAGGTTTATTTTATGTTATTAATTTTGTTGAAACGAAATAATGTTAAGCTTGTCAGTATTTCCACTTCGCAAATAATTAACAAAATTCTCGAAAACGACTTCAACCATTTAATAGGTAAATTACTATTTTTGTGTTCAATATATATTAAAACATATTATTCGTATTTTAAATCACTTTATTCATTTTTTATAAATGTGTGTGTACCCTCTTATGTCATTTTATTCACTAATATGCGTTTTATAACACTCTGGACACAAATGATATCCTTTGCACGAACACACATATCTGCTATTACATTATTTGCAGCCGACACATTACGCACTTACTTTTGTATATACATGATAGTGTTTATATGCTTCTATTACTGGTCCTTTAATTGGGCTTACTACTGGTTGGTTACAACCTTCAATTTTTCGTGGTGTAGCTTTAATTTCATATTTTGTTAGATTTATTTTCATTTAATCAATTATGCTTTCAACATAATCCGTTATTTTAATTTCTTTATATTCTGGCTGCAATAATTTCATCAAAGAAAACCCATTAACTAATATTACTTACATAAAATAAATAAACATCCTTGTGGTCCAACGAGTACATCGTCCTGGAAACTTAATATTTTTTGTAAGTTGGTCTACGTAATCAACTCCTTTATAATTATTATTGTAGTAACGAACTATTTCAGGTTGTTCTCTGGGAATACCACGAGAACTTACAAATTCTTACATTTAACAGGGTTATTTCACAAATTTTGATTTTGTATATATCATGGTTAAAGTTTTCTACTTTTTGCATTACCATTAAAGGACGTTTACATCTTTAACTAGAACTTATTTAGTCGTTTTCTTTAGTTTTACTTCTTTAAACACAGGATATTAAACAACTTAATTCAATTACAACTTCTCTAAATTTTATGATAATTCTTTACCAAGTCGACTTGGTCTAAAAGTTCCAACATATTCAAGCCCTATTGATTTAATATACTCAACTACGTCAATTGTACCATAATAATTATCACAGAATAGTGTGCAGTTAGAAAAATCTTAAACTCTTGATACAGAATTTCGAACTTTGGTTTCTTTTGGTTTATTTTAGCTCAAAACTTCTTCTTCATGATCATTAAATATTTTATTTAGTTCTTCTAGATCATCTTCGTCATATTCATAGTCAGAATTTTCAGATTCTTCTTCATCAGATTCTATACCGTCTAAATTTGTATCGATTTCTTCTTCAGGTTAATCTAATAACAATTTAATATGACCATAACAGACATTCGAATGTATTTCCTCCCATTCTCTGCAAGACATTCCAACTTCATCAGCTATAAACTAATTGCGTATTTTAGTGTTCTTAGACCAATTATCTTAGACAGATCCTCGCTCTTTACCTGATATCATCATTGTAAATAGTATCATTAAGTATTTATCGAATTCTGATTTAGTTAATCTAGAATGCCCTCCATATTTCTACATTTTTCTTACTTCAGTCAAAGTTTTAATGTTATTGTAGAATTATGGAGTAAATAATTATGTATGGGTTTCATAGATGCTTTCATTCATTGTTGGCATTATTTTTGTTAGGTGCGAAGTGGAAATACTGACAAGCTTAACATTATTTCGTTTCAACAAAATTAATAACATAAAATAAACCTCTCAACTCAATTAATCTTCTACCGCATACTTACTAAAACAGTTGTTCAATTAATTTCAATATTTATTTAATAAAGTTGTTTTCGCAAACTATTAAAGTTTGAAGGCATTCGTAGTTCTATTAGTTCAAAATATTATTATCGTTTAACGTTTAATTTGTTGCACGAGTTTAAACACATTTGCAGTTCTAATTTCCAATATTATGAGATTCGGTGTTATTTTATGTAACAGTATAAGAATTGATTTCATTATCACTATAGTATTCCTATAATTATGACTATGACGATGTGAGGTAATGTTTTGTAATCATGCGTATGAAGTGTGCGATTTGTTTGAACAAATATTTAATTACTTAACAAGTAATCATATTGGCTAAAAATATCTTAAATTTATTAAAAAATTACACAACGAAATTTATTAATAAATCTTTAACTAAATAGATGTATATTTATCTATAACGATGAATCAACAACAACAACACATATTTAAATTACTAAAATGAAACAAATCAAATATAATGTATGTTAACCACAAGATATCGAAGTAACTCTTGCGTTTATTCTGACAGTTTGTAATAGAAAATGAGGAAGTAAAAATTACTGCTGGGAGTACCAAAACCGGGAGTACTTCCAATTTCTTTTGCCAGAAAATATTAAGATTTAAACTATGTATACATATAAAGTTTATAGTTATATTTCTATGAATACAGACTATTCAAATTACAGACAAATCTCAATAATATGATACACTATACTGTAATTGATAAATGATGATATTATGAAATGGAAAATTTTAGTAACAATTAACCAATATTTAATACATATATATCGTCAAACTTGAATCACTGCAAAAAAAGTGTAATGTTTCCATATTAGATGGAAAAGTGGAGTCACATTTTGAGACTGCCCCATTCGGTTATATCTGACCCAAAACATTTATGTAACAGGTTGGGTTTAAATATAGCAACTGATTTATTGCTAGCCGAGCAAATAAGTGAAATGGCCTTGACGCTGTTGGGTTAGCAATAATTCGTGCAGTGTCACTACAAGAATTAGATTCTTGAAGTGATGGACGATGAGTAAAAAAGATAGATATACGCGTATTTACTGAATAATCCTTTAAACTTCGACGCCATTTCTGTTTTGGTTTCAAAGAAGAGCCAAAGTGTAAAGATTTGGTGGCAGCAGGTTAAAAACGCGCTGTTCGACTACAAATTCATAGATTCGTACTTGTTCGAAAATGATAGCGAGAGTTTAGTGGTGTATAAGAGAATTTTAGAATTGAGTTAGTGAGTTATATTTACGGCATTATTATTACTATTATAGTTGAGTTAGTTTCGTTCTCTGCTATTCAGTCAGTTCATAGTTTTAATGTATTATACCTCTCATATCTTGTTTCTTTTCTTTCACTCCAAATGATGCGGAATACTGGTTGCTCTCAAACAAACGGCGATCGTGGTCAGTTTGATCCCGACGACCTCAGCGTTCCTTTACTTCTCTAGGACATCCGAAACCAAATTTAAACGTCCTCTAAGGACGATTTGGAACTTAAATTTGATATTCTTTAAAATATAATTAATGATGAAATATCCTTCAACAATTTCGACTTTTTGGTGCTAAAAACAATCTTTTTCAAACGTTTTGAACCTGAAAACGAAGAAATTTAAACGTTGAAAACGAAAGCCGAAATAATTCTGGGCGAATTCGAGGCGAAAAACGGAGGAAACTCGAAATTTCTTTCGATTTTGGAGGAGAAGAGACGACTTCTCTGAAAAATTTAATTAAAATAGAAGGAAGACGAAAGAGATATATATAATTATTGAAAATGAAAAATTAACGTTAAAAATAAACTATATTCATAAAAGTTGTCTTAAATATTTAAATCTTTAATTATTGAAGAATAGAAATATCATGTGCGTGTAAGTGATTAATATAATATTACATGAGTGCCAGTTTCCCAATTTGGTTGTAGATCATGCTCGTGTGAAATCCAACTGCTATCCGGTACAAATCTTGCTGTTGTTAGCTCGGCTGCTGGTTAACGATTAAAATTGACCCTTTTCTGTTCAAAGTAAGTCATTATATGTTCGAATCCGGTCACCTCGGTCATTAATTTGTGTTCTTTTGAATCAGTTTTGGGCCAAAAGTTGCATAAAGTGATAACTGGTGAAGAGTTTATTGAAGTTCATCTTGAAAACGGGTTCCTGTTAAAATTCAGGATGTTTTCCAGGTTCAGCTGAGCACATGTGTATAATAATTTTTAAAAGTCTTTTAATAAAGCCGTTATTTTTCCGTTTACTACGTTACTGATCTAATTTTGAGTCTTGATATCATATTTTGAAGAAAAATTCAATTAATTCACTTAATATGATCAATATAGACATAAATGTAAAGCATTATATGTAAAAATATATTAAATGACACATAAATTGAAAACTGAAGAAAATTTACAAAATTTACAAAATAGAAAAATTTTAAGTCAAGAAATAATAACGTTAAAATAAAATTCTTTAACAAAAAATAACGTATCTTAAACAAAAATAACGTACGATAGTCAAATAACGTGAGAAATAGAGCTGAAGTTCAGCTCGTTCACAAAAATTATTGTTACGTAGTTGAACACAATGAAGGAGTGGAAGTACTCGTTCAGCTCCTTGAAACAGCCGGAGGAGAAGAGGGAGAGCTCGTCGTCAACTAGAATGGAGAAGGAGATGATCGCGTCTCACTCATGAAATGAGCTCAAAATATTTCAGTGAAGAGTACCTGGTAATTGAAAGTGAACGGGTATGGCGTAAGTAGAACTGAAGGCTGCACAATCTGCACCAAAGTTGCATTAAAAGAACTCGTCTCTATGAACTAATGCGGCTTCTGACTATACTCGTCAATATAAAGCAGCTTCAGCGATGCACCCGAACGCTAAGAAATCATATTCATAGTTGATTGACCCACTGACGCCATATCAAGTTTATGCACATCGAATTCAGGCCTCTTTAATGTTAACTCGAAAATGTATTACGAAACAGTCAAATCCACCTTATAAGGTACTATCTGACGTAAAATCGAAGACTGGTCTATAACCACGGCTTCACCTACTAGTTCGTCTTAGGCTTTTAACTCTTTGTTGGAGGCGTATTGTTGTTTTATTCTTTCACAAATTCTAGTTATGAAGAACTAAACTTTTACAGTACTACATTGGGAGCTATTTCGCTTATAAGGGAGTAGGTCAACTCACTTATAAGGGAGTTCCATCATGCAAAACTCCCTTATAAGCAAATAGGCTACTCCCTTACAAGCAAGGTTATGTAGTACGATTCGGAGTAAGATAATAACTGTGAATAACAATAGAAGACCAAAATTATGTAGCAGTAAGTTCATTGTGTGGAGTGATTATTATTTTATATAATCAAATATATGTAAAATTAATTAATGAAGACTTTTATTTTTTGTTTATGAAATTAATTTCACTTACAATCTAATAAACTATTTATATCTTTGAATAAATAATCGGCGAATACAAGCATTTTTATTATTAAAACTAGAATTCCAGTCGCAACTAGTAAAACGACTATTATATTTTCAGGTCCTATTTTTATGTCTCCAATACTTGTATTAACAACGAAAACAACAACTTCAGAAACTAATAGACACTTGTAACCATATTAACTTAACTGTTTCGCGAAGAAAACTTTTAGATACTTAACATCACATAAGATTAAGCCTAAAGCAATGCTTATTGCGAAATATACTAAAATTCGCAATACAAAATAACTTATAACGAAATGATTTTGTTAATTACTTAACTTTATGTTTATAATTTGTAACATAAATACTACCGAATATAAGCAAACTGTTCCGAAAAACTTTTTAGGAATATATTTATAAATGATATTTCCTAGCTTTCGTTATTGAAAATCTTTCATAGGATATATACCATGAAATACATAAGAACATATACATCCTGCATAAATTGAGCTGGCATCTAATGTAACATTTAAATAACTTGATAAATCTTAACCACGTTCATTCATTTACATTTTTACAACAGCAATAATTTAAATAATGTACCATATTACAAAATTTGAAATATATGTTGTTTTAATTGAATTTGTACTGTATATTTGTTTTAATATTTGGATAAAATAGTTTTGCGACGTGTTAGATATACTACTAAAAAGCTTTATTAAACAATAATTGATTATAATAGAGAGTTACATAAACGAAACGCTTGCAACATAATGAATTATATTACCACAAGAATTTCCCTTACCAAACATAATCGGGAATTGTAAAAATTCCAGTGTATTGAGTGAATTTAAGGTACAAAATTATTATTTATAATCACTGGCTGCTAATACTATATAAGTTGTAATAAACGGAATTTCTTATTATATATATGTACTCAGTAAAATTTTTAACATTTAATTTGCTTTAAAGTCTTTTTGATTCATTTCTATATGGAGAGTATAACCTTATAAAAACGAAATACCAATTTTTGCAAACTAACCTATTTTGATTATCTTATGAATATGAGAAAAAATAGTGTCTGAAAAAATATTAACTAATACTTTTTCATAAACTTGTGTAATTATTGTAATAAATATCAAAAGCCCCTGTATGGCATCTATATTTTAGGTTTCTATCATTACGGGAGTGGGAATATATATATTTTCTAATAATGATAAAACTATATTAATATTTTGACTTAATAGACCATCTGCAGATTTGAAAAAGATGTGAATAATAACATGACTCACTCAACAGCAACAATCCAACAATACATCTAAACGCAATATATAAATATATACTAGTTATTTTACTATAGCCAAGTAAAAATAATATATATTTTAATAATTTTAATAATTCTAGTGGTTAGTGAATTTCCAGTTAATTAAAATGGTTTTCATCTTTTTTCCAATCTAAGTGATTCTGCTTCCTCATTTATGTAACAGCTTTAATGTATTTACTATGTGATTTAACATCTTTTTTAATATCAAGTAACTATTTTACTTTATTTTATGGTATGAAATGTAAACATGTGTGAATGGATGCATTTATCTGAATCTTTTTTTTTGATCTAGATAAAATTTTTATTCAGATCTGAATCCACCACACATCTGCATCCATTTGAGATCTGCGTTCCTCCCATAGACACGTTGGATAGGGTCCTGTGATAACTACGATATTATTTAGGATATTATATTAATATTTTTATAATATTATATTCACACCACTCTTTTGAGTCATAATAATCAAATTGAGTCAAATCGTTATTAGACGAAAGAGTTTCGATAATATATATTGTTTATAGATTAATTGAGGCTATATTATATAAATTGTGAGGAAATTAGTGGAACTGTCTGTATCTTCTAGAATTTACAAAATATAAAAAGCTATAATTCAGAATTGGTTTTAACTTGACTTTATTGGTTTTAACTTAAACGAAAGAGTTTCGATAATATTTGCCGATAATATTTACCTATAATTCGATCTATATTGAACACAGTAGTTAATTATTATAGTATCTACCCACTAAAATGCAAAATTTGTTATTTAAAAGTGTATCGTATAAAGAAAGCTTTTATTATCAAAACGGTCGATTCATTCATGATAAATGAATATAACTGATTTTATTTTGTATACATATGTTATTTCTTATTTGATACGTTTTTTCTGCCCAGATTTAGGATGGGGAAATTAAATTATATCTGCATTTATAGTAATATGCACATCCCCAAAAGAACGCAGATCTTCACATACATTCACATGTTTTTGAGATCTATGATCAGTAAAATCATGCATATCTTTATAAAGACGCACATGTTTTTGACGATATGCAGATGGTCTAATATTCATTCAAATAGTGGAAAGCTGATGAACCAGCGAGACGAAGAGCCGAAGCGCTTCAACATCCTGGAGACCAAGCAGTTCGCGTTTCTGCTGGACGACCTGAACTAGTGAGATATTGATAGTGCCTAGATCGATCCCGAAATATAATATTGAAACGAGTTGGAATTAGTAATTCGATTTGGGATTAAGTTAAGATTTAACACAATTCTACTATTCTTCTCGTATGACGTAACACATACTATATCTAAAACATATCTATTCAACATTGAATATGTATTAATTTAATTCAAATTTGATTCAGATTAAATAGTTCAAAGTATTTGAAGTTAACTGCGCGGAATCACTCCCATCGCGTTTTGAAAGAGCGAATATATCCGTGTCTCTAGAGATTTAATTTCTAGCCGCTGACATTTACCGTCCATTTCGCCGTTGCGCTTTATTCGAACCCAGAACATAGCCAAATTCAATTGCCTCTAAAATTTGATTCATGCGTAAAATTAAATTCACGCGCATAGTTCCCATTACGCGCTCCGGCCACGATCCGAGCCGCCTCCATTCATATACTTCCACTCCAAATGCAAGCCAAGTACAAGCCCTGGTCGGCCCAGCAGAAGGCCCAGCTCCTCGGCATGGTCCAGGCCGGCAGGGCTTCCGGACAGACTGACTGGCAGGCGGTCGCGAAGCAGTTCCCGGACCGGACCCTAAACCAGCTGAAGTCCATGGCCACCAGCCTGAGGCCGAAGACACCGCAGAACTACAAGTGGACGGCCCGCGAGACCTACCTGCTTTGCGCGCACGTGGCGGTGCTGGGGAAGAAATGGAGGCGCCTGAACGTCCCGGAGCTGAGCCACCTCACGAACGAGCAGAAGCGGCTGCGGTTTGTCTTCGTGGAGAAGCAGCTCACGGAGGCCCACCAGCGGAGGCAGCTCGCGCTGTACAGGTACCGGCTCCAGCGCCTGGACGACGAAGGCGCCGTCGTGCCGGTCGAGGTCTTGGTGGACGAGCAGATGTCGCAGGTCGCGACGATGGACAGCTTCGCGGTGGAGCGGCAGTTCCTGGAGAATGTGATAAAGGAGATCGAGAAGAGAATGCAGTGAGACGCTTTTAATTATGTTATAATTTACAGTTATATAATACAACATTACATAATTATTATCAACAATTTGTGAACAATATATTATATATGTTGGTAATAAATATTAATTAATTTATATTATAATTCCAGGATACTATATATAATACCTTTTGTTAGGAATTCCTGTTTCCGTTCCTTCTATGTTAATGAGATTAGTATGAAAGCTGCGCTTGGTATGTTTTCCTTCACAGAGTAGCATATGCGTGTTAAGACATTTAAACAATACGTCCTTGAAACATACTACAGCATTATTCTTTAATTGTTAGCGTCTTTTTTACTAATATTGACACGCATTTTGACATGGTTTTGAATATTCTAATATGATATTTATGTATTTGGTGATGGACAAAAATGATATACAGCTCAATCTCCACTAAAATCACAAAATTTAGGTACGAATTGTTGGAGCAAGTAAAACGAAATTATATGTTATTATATGTTATTCTGTTGGACTAAAATGAAAATTGTACTAAACGGGAAATATTAATAATGCCCAGCTAACTCTATTTTTGATGCAAATAAGCATGCTTGCGTTTGCTACAATGAAAATGGATTCGTAGGGGTCCTAATTCATGCACGAACTGTACACCTACAACGTACGTTAGAAAAGAAACGTTGGTGGCTCTAATAGTATATTGTACATGAATTCTAAAGAAAATACAAAATACAAAAAAGAAAGTTATTTACAATTGAATAAACAAATATTGTTTAATTAAAGTTAGAAAGTTAAACTCAACAGTTTTTGAGATATATAAAATTATTTCTTTACATTTGCAAATTGGAGTTTGACTTTATACTTTTGATGTATATACAAAAATGTGCAAACACATAAATAGCGTATTAACATCAACATTTATCTATAAGTTTATGCAGATTTGATTGATACAAAAATGACTAAACACTTCAGTAAACACTTTTACTTACACATTTTCACATATAAATATGATAATAAACACAAATTACAAATACACTGACCACTCCATACTAATGCAAAGTAAACAGGACTCGAGTTCGTCACTAACGTCCTCTGATCCACAAAGCTATAAACTTGAGCAATTTTCAGATTCTGAAATAGAATATGAGCTTGAAAATGCATCATCACTCACAATTGGGTAAAATTCACTTAGTTCCATCTCATTCGAAAAGGAAACGGCTGAATAGCACCTCAAGTTGTTGATTATTTGCGATATGCATACATTATACCATTAATAGATCGTCGGAGACCAACTTTCGTAATTACTAACAGACACGTAAAAGTACCTCCACAATATATGGATTAAACAATAGAACATATTAGAATAGATTGTAGATGCTGAATGATAGATTTTTAGCTAGCCATTTTCGGCATGTTTAAACTCTAATTTTTATCGTTATATATAATATTTTATACTATACTTAACAGACATATAGAAATGCCATTAAAGATACATTGTGTTTTCTATGTGTTGAAAGGGTCTGTAACTGAGCGCTGGGGTTGAATAGTAGTGGGGGTCTGTATTCGAGGTAATGTAGTATGTCTACTAAGTTTATATCCAAAATATGTATAAATATCAAATGTATGACTAAAATATTGCCTTGGTGTGCAGTAATTATGATGATATGGTATACCAAATATAAAACTATGTTAAACTTTAATTAATCATATAACCAATATAATAACATGACTCACTCAACAGCAACAATTCATCCAAACGCAAAAATTAAATATATACTTGTTATTTTACTATGACCAAGTAAAAATAATATATATTTTAATTATTTTAATAATTCTAGTGGTTAGTGAATTTCCAGTTAATTAAAATGGTTTTCATCTTTGTTTGAATCTAAGTGCTTAATAAAGCCAACCAAAAGACGATTAAAATTCGAAATATACGATGATCGACGATCAAAACGATTATAAATTTAATCGTAAGTGTACGATTGATATCCATGAAGTTATTGAATGGAAGTACAGTGGTGGGCCCTCGAAATGCTTTTTTGAATTAGGAAGAAGAATGAAGTTTATTATTTGAATCTTACTTATATCACTGCCCGGCTCAATAATGAGTGTGTTCTCCCTCCTCATCAATACACTCATTAACTCTATTTACTATTGATTTGTAAAGTGCTTCAATCACATCAAGGCCTGGTTGAGCCTTGGATAGCTGTGCTACAATAATTAACGTATATAACTCTGTATATACTTCAATAATAAGTTTCAACTTTACCTAACGTTGTATAATTTAACAATCAAGAAAATTGATTTCTCATTATGAAATGGAAGTGGAAGATCATAAGTAAAATAACTGTTGTTTTAGAGTAGCATCAATATATTATTTAATGCTGGGCCCGACTAACCCACTTGATTCCATTCTTCAAGAAACAAAAATGCATTCATTATTTGAATATTGAGAATGAAAGCGACTGTAACTACCTGAATTATAATTCTAATTAAGCGAAGTACCAATACTTCATCTTGAGCTCCCGGTTGAGATTGAAAGAAAAAGTCCTCCATTGTTTTTCGTGATTAAGAAATACCTAAAATCGTTCAGATTGACCCAGTTGAAGATGAACACCGAGGTCCTCTGCAGGTCCAGTGCTTGCGCTACTAGTTATAAATTACATATTGCGTCCGTATACCAATCATTGGATCCTCTTATTCTTTTCTCCAATCAGGCTTAACTACCATATATTTTCGAGATAAAATCTTTCATAAATTAGTTTTGTTGACTAAAACGTAGAAATTACACAGGGACATCTTAAACAAGTGATATAACTAGTTCAGATTGGTACAATATTTTATGAATTCATCCGTTGGACCCAGAAATGAAGAGAATACAAACGCTTCAGAACTGCCTAAGTTTGTTAAGTGAATTAGTTGACCTTCCCTAAACATCTTCTACCGCGTTTATTTTTGTCATTGCCGTCCTTTTATTGCATGTGGTAATTTCTATTTTTCCTTTTTGGAATATTAAATACCGACTTTGAATAGTCGATTATGGTCTAATACGATCGAAATCATATTTTTGGCCCTCTTGTGTTAATGAGTAGTTCATGAATAATCTCCAACTTGAGATTATTTATTGGAATTTGTCATCCGCATTAGAAGTGGCAAAATATTTTAATATATAATTACTCACATAGTAAACAAGAAAAAGCAATTCCACCTCCCATAACTGTACTGTATATACCAAAAAGTGATGAAGTTGGAGTGGTTATTTAATGTTTAGTTGTTTATAAGTCTATAGTATACATATAGCTCCAAAATTATAAATAATTAATCGTCTTTTAATCGTTGACTTAATCGAAATAAACGATTGAAATGGCAAGAACCCGATCAGATCGGAGACGATGGTAGGCTTTAGTGCTTATGCTTCTTAATTTAGGTGTATCTAAAACTAATGATCATTCGCAACTTACAGTTCCTGTACATATATTACGTATTATTAATAATATTGCATATGAATGCAGTAGATCAATTAGCCATTCATTAATTAGTCAGTTCAATACACTTCAAGAAAACAAAACGCCCTTTTATGTAACTTTTGTTGTCTGGATTGCCCTTTTATTATTGGTAACCATTTTCTTCAGGCCAGTTGAGCCCACTCATCAAAACTGGACAAGATGAAGGAGGTGATGAAGTACTCGAAGCTGTACCCGGTTTATTTATGCGTTTTGTTCGGAACAGCTGCCAAGTCCTACTATGAAAACGGGTTCTTCTACAGGCTCGGTTAGAAGAACATAAGCCAAACGAACATGAACTACGTTTACAGCGCCTCAAATTTCAGCTCAATTCTGGCCGGTCTGTTCATGGGCCTGGAACACGCATTCGTAGTTAATGTGTTCATTTCAATTGTGTTCAACGTGATCGTACTCGCGTTTGAAAACGAGGTCACGTGTTCAATTAACCTGTTCCTGATGAATATATCCTCAACGGGGGTGATCACTTCGGCTTTGAGCATGTGCGCGAACGAATCGGGTCTGTTCGAGTCGAGCAGCATTATATATTTATCACTGCTACTCGGGGACGTGATCGGAATGGCCTCACTACTGAGAACGGATTTGAGACAAGTAGACTTAGCAGTAATCACACCCAGCATGATAATTCAAATAATATCCTTCTTTTGGTTCATTGTGCTTTACAGAAAGAACCTCTTCAACAGAAGAAGCAAAAGTGTACTTGCACCCATTGTAATGAAAAACGAGCTCATAGTGTGAGAGAATACAAATACTTAAATTAATACATGATATTACTTACTTAAAACTTCTTTTAAATTTTAATTATAACATCTTCAAAGTTTTTACCTTTGCATCTGTAATCATACTATCTTTCCACATTCATTTCGTAAATGTTTAATCATCTATTAGTAATCTCAATAGAAATGGATTTCAGTTTTTACCTTAGTTTTTACCTTAGATCACGAAACAACGAATATATATAGCGCTAATATTTATTGCTGTCAAAATATAATAAATCACTTAAATATAACCTTGTCATCGGTTTATTGTTATAATAATCAATATCATCTGCTTCTTACTTCGTTCTTTGTTGTTTTAAACATGTGAACTCAAAAAGTATAGTTAAATTAAATTGTTCCACTCCAAATGAACAAAGATGAAACTTAAAACGAGTTAGATATTGTTAAAAAATTTAAAACTCGTATTACAAACGGCTGTTTGTAAATATACAGCAACAAAAATCTGCAAACTATTTAATTTCTCTCAAATTTAGATATTAATGTTCTAACTATTGGAAAACCTACGCGTTCTCAATTTGAGCGGTAACTCACTGAATTAAATTAATGTTAGCACGTTCACGAAACTGACAGAACTTGACATATCAGATAACAATATTGAAGATACCAGATTCTTATCTTCACTAACATTGCTCACAAAACTTAATTTAAGCAAAAATAATATTACAGATATTTCTAGCCTTAAGGCGCTAGTTAACTTGAAAGAATTGAATATTTCTTTAAACGAAGATATCAAAATAAAACCTCTGCAATTTATGGGTTAATTGACCAAATTAAATATTGCATACTGCGCTATTACCAGTATAGATGTGTTGTAATTCTTGCCAAACTTATAAGAACTAGACATTTCGGACTGCAAAGGACTCATCAGTTACAAATTGAACAATCAACACGCGCTTACTTCATTAAATGCTTCAAGTGTGCATATTGATAACTTTAATTTTCTGTGCACACTCAAAAATATAAAAGAATTGGATTTATCTGATAACAAAGGAATAAATTTATCAATAATTAAATAAAATATTTCAAAATTAATAGTTAGTTGTTGTTACTGTTGTGGTTGTGTTGTTGTGGTTTTGTTTGGTTTGTTGGTTGTTTGTTTTGTTGTGTTGGTTTGGGTTTGTTTGTGTGTGTTGTTTGGGTTTTTGTTGTGGTTTTGTTGTGGGGTGGTGTGTGGGTGTGGTTTTTTGGTGTTTGGTGTTTTGTGTGTTTGTGTTGTTGTTGGGTTTTGGTTTTGGTGGGTGTGTTTGTTTTTGTTTGGTTCTTCCATCACTTAATAGCATAACTTGAAGTTGCAACAAGATAACGCCCCGACACATTTTAGTAAGTATATGAAAAACTTTTATACTGTAAAACATTGAGCTCTATCGCTTCCAGTAATGAGTCCAGACTTAAATCCACTTTTTCACTGCTGGAATCCACTGAAGTCAAACATTTCCCCTGAAGAATGTACCACATATGACTTATTAAATGAAGAAGTAAAGAGGGCGTTGGAGTAAATCTCGTTAGATATCATCAATCATTTGATTGACTCTATGCCCAAAAGGTTAGAAGAAGTAATAAAATAGAAAGGAGACGCTACTAAACATTGAGTTAATATATAGTTAAAATTAATACAAAAAATAGTTTTGAAATAGTTAGTATTTTTTGAAATCAAAGTTGGCTTGGCGACCACAGTATCTTTAAAATATCCCACAACTTATTACATTTATAAATCTAGAATATTTAGATCTTTCTAGTAATCAAAATATAGATTGTTCTTCACTAAAATATATTGTAAAGTTAAAATATCTTAATTTGTGCGACTGTAATATTAAAAGTTTATAAGTAATAAAAGATCTAACAAACTTAAAAGAATTGAATATTTCTAATAATTCGGAATTAGATATTTCAGCTCCTTCAGTTGAAAGAGCTGGAACTAAGTAATAATATATAAATAGATATAACTCCGCTATAGTTTGTTATATCGTTAGAAAGGCTGTCATTAAAAAGATGTTTTCTTAAGGATGTTTCTGCTTTATCACCACTTCGCAACCTAAGCTATTTAGATATTTCAGAAAATCACGTTATTAACGTAGCATCTCTTAATAAAATGAGTAATTTATAATACGTTAGACTAGATAGTAACAACATATATGATTTATCTGATATTAAACACCATTCACATTTTGATTAATTTACAACTACATATTAATAACATCCTAATTAGTTATAACAATAACTTGCAAACAAGATGCTAATAGTTGAGATCACAACAACATTGATAAGATCCATACATAAGATTAAAGTTATGAAAACATTTAGAAACTAAGTATAACATAAAGTTAATAAAATTATTTATATGTTGAATAATAAGCATTCACAGTTCATTAATAGTGTGGGGTTAATATTTAATTCGTTTAATGAAATAGAAACGTAATAATGACTACTAATACACAAATTAATATCTTAAAAGTCATAATTTAATGAAGTTAGATATCTTTGATCAATAATAGAGGTATGATATTCTAGAAGATGAGGTATGATATTGAGATTAGTTCGCGGTAGCGTTATTGTATAACTAAGTTTGGATTTGTGGATTGTCATGATTTCTGAGATAAAGATGGTATGATTAAATCGAGCCTTAGTACTGCTGATAAGGTTACAGTTAAGTGAGTCATTTTATTTTCATTTAATAATGTTAAATAAATTGCATATCATTAATTACTGTTATACTCATAATTACTGTTATAAGCATCATATTAAGATATATTAAGTTAAATAGTACACAATTCTCAAATCAAAGTCTCAATTAATAAGTCACATAACTTATTAATATTAAAAGTTTTAGTAATACTTGTTCTTTAAGATAATTTTGGATACGAAATGTACGCTTATTTATTCAAATGTCCTTCAGATTTAAAATTAATAGCTTATTATAATAATAGTTAATCAAAAAACTAGATAACTTTTCATTTTGTGAAACTCATTTTTAAATTAGATATTTCATCTGGATACCAAAGGATTTCTGAAGTATTAAATAGATATTAAATTTTGGGTATTGCAATTATGGGCTTCCGCTTCACAATCAATGTGCAAGTTCGGATGTTCTACTGCCAACATGACTTTCAAGTGCAAGTACTGCAGCGCTCCATTCTGCGCTTCCTGCGGCAACGGTGCTGGCGGCAAGATGAGAGCCGCGAATGTTTGCAGCTCCTGCAACAAAACCAACCACAGAGGCGATAAGATATGATCACATTTCATATTAATATACATATTAATATATTTTAAATCAAAAATGAAATGAAACGCCTTCATATTTACCTTTTAGCGAATATCTCATCAAGAAAACTTATCTAGAAAATGGCATATTCATGAGATTCTTGTCAAGTGTGACAGAGTGAGCGCAAATGAGAACAAAATGCAAAATAAGAACAAGAACGGAATTGAAAGAGACAATATTTGTTATTTGAACCAGCCAAGATATGATAACTTAACACAACATCTAAAAACTTAAATCTGGCTTTAATGTACTGAAAAATGATAAATTTTGAACAATAAGTTGTTTAAAATGTTGAACTGATATTAAATGACTCCTTAAACTATAACCTTATCAATAATACTAAGACTCAGTTATAATCATTCAACATTCTTTTAATCGATATATATATAGTAGGTAGATAATAATTGTTTTCGTTAAACGAATAAACTAAGTCACTGCTAATCAGAGCTATTTTAAATGAACTTTTTGTACGTTGGAGGTAGCTGTTCATATATATAACTTAAAACTTACGTAACATCAACATTCTCGCAAATCAGACCCATAGTCTTTAAAATCATTCTTTGCTCCAACGAATCAAAAGACTTTTGCGAACAGCAAAACTTGTTATATAACCAAATATATGTTTCCATTTGTTTTTCACTGAACTCTTTTGGATTAATTTACTAGAAATTCATAATTTTATGTTTCATTTACTCCCTTATCTATGTATTACTTTTGATATGAATATATTTTTATCGCAGCTATTCAGAAGTAAATTCTGGGAAATCTATATTTTTGATAAGTTTCCACTTTTTCCCATAAATAACTATATCTGTTACCAGTTGCATTTTTTATTTAAAAGACCATTGTAAATTGCATTATTTAGCTGATTTTTAATTTATCACAAGTGAGTATTGAGTTTTGCATTAATTTGCAGTACGATCTAAATATTTCGATATTTACACCCATTGCGTTCGTTTATTTATGGTATATTTATCCACTAACTGAATCAGTTGTTATTTTTCAGCATCAGTCCATTTTTTCTAAGTATTTTACATTTTGTGTTATTTATTGTGAAGTGTAATAATTTACTGTTAAATAGAAGTAATATTATAGAGTTAATTACATATAGAATAAATATACTCGAGGCTTGATATACACTTCTCAGGAAAACTGTTGTACTTTAAAAGCGAGACTATATTATATATATTATAATTCTACGACCATCGACAAATCTGAAAATAGTGAATTTTTGCTGGAATAGTATCTTTTTCATCTGTTTATAGTGGGGGTTCTTTATATTAGCCCATGCTGAGCCAGCAGCAGAAATATATCCAATTTTGTGTTTTGATTGGTGAAGATCTTCATTTTCTCCATTTTAATGAGATATATTGAGATAATTTGACAAATCATTTTGCATTTTCATAATCTGTTATGTTAATATATTTCACACCAATAGTATTTTGAATGAAGATCGTATAAATCTTAAATTAATTTACTGTATTGTGTATATTTGTACTTATAATGAATACTGTTATTATTATAAATATTTAAACTCATTTCTTATTAGATTAATTAAGTTTTAACTTAGTAAGAAAAGTATACTAATATAATTGTTTCTAAGCTTGTAAAATAAATATTAATCACATAATTGAGAAATATATTTAAATAAGTATTGTTTGATATTGTTTAAACACTAATTATAAAAACAAGTTATCATATTAATATGAATTTAGTAGGTGGAATTATTGCATTATAATTTAACTATACTATAATTTAACTATACTTCTTTTGCCATCAAATTTAATAGACTACTAGTTAATATACTACTAATATACTGCTTGTTAGGAAACAAAAGTATAATATTTTATAAACATGGGAAATATAAATCTTACTCACTTCTATGGTTTTGCGATAGTCTAAACGCTAACTTTATAGTAGGATTCATATATAAGTTTTGTGGCGATTCATTTGGAGTGGACATGAAATATTTTATTGATATAATTCATTTATACGACTATATTTTTATTGTTTAATTCATTTATTTTTATAATTTCATGTTTCCAAATTATTAGTCAAATGAAGGCCATTATTAGTAAGTATCGGTAATATGATGTTAATTTCACTTCATATTTTGCGCTTTGGGAAAGTATCTTTCTGACGGCTTTTATATATTATTGTTGCACATAGTTGTACATACTATTTATTTAATAATTGGCATAGACTTTGCGTTTTGAATGGGTTAAATACAAGATAGTGTCATTTTATAAAGCGCAGAAGAGTGCTAATGGGTGCTAGGATAAAAAATGCGTCAATAATCATTGAGTTTGGTGAAATCCGCGTGTCTTCAGCTAGTTTCTGAGATAAGTTCCAAGTCGGTCATTTATGGGGTGGATTGCGCCCCGACAGGGATTCGAGCGGAATATTTTAGAAATAGATGAGATGATATATGAAATAACAGTACATACTATCACTAACACACCTCTATTTTTTCTTCGGAAAAGTTCCAAAATCCACATCAAATTTTTTTGACTCCAGATTCACTGTCAATGGTCATGAATAAATTATATGGTGTTTTCAATAAAATTACTCATATTAAAATACAATCACTTTAATCATTGCCTTTAATCTATAAATTGATAGATATTTCAACTATAGCCATCCAACAATAGACAATAAGAGCACTTTTGACAATAATTGCCAATAAGACAATGATTGTCTCTATTGTGTGACACAATAACATATAAAATGACAATAAGAATTTTGTCACTTTCTCTTTATTTCTATTTTATAGTATTTATACCATAAATATATTGTAAATTTAATTTTAGCATTATATTTCAAACTTATTCACTATAATATGGAGTCAACTAAAATATTTTGATTTTCATCGTTTTTGTTCATTTTCCTAAGGCTAAAATTAAGCTTAGACAATAAGAGGCAATTATAAATATTATGGAGGTCTTTTTAAGCTTTTAAATCATAATTGTAAAGATTGACTTTCGAGTTGCATTTATTGAGGTGTGAAAAATATTGGAGCGCGAACATTTTTATTTTATGCATATAAGTGAATTATATTCCACTTTAGCAATGAAATATATGCTCTTATTGTCCTATACTTCATTGTATTCTATTGTCTGGGACAATGAAAAACCCTTATTGTGCAATAGAAAATAGACAATGGATGGCTATAATTTCAACTAATTATAACTACAAAATAACACATAATCTAACCTCATATTATTAATTGATTAAGAATACCAAAAATCAATCATCTCTAAGTTATATTATCATTTCACTAAGATTTATTTGCCACAATATATGAATTTTTGTAAACATAATTTCTTTTATTATCATTTTGTTGGTGCATTTCACCAAGCATGGCGTGCAAGCGCCATTCGTTTCGTTAAAGTCTCAATAAAATCTGTTTGTGCTGTTTTTAAAAGATAATCTATGATACGAAATGTGCGTAATAATTCCAAATCGAAGCATATTTTTAATAAAATTTGTCTGTTTCATTATGTATATTTCTATCATACAAGTCATAAACATTTGTTTGTTTACCACCTCGAAAAAGTAAATGTTTAAATGTAATTCTTCCTCCGATTTACAGGAACTTGGTTCGTTCAATTCCGAAATAATAATTTGTAAGAACGTTGATTTTGAACAAGAAGATGGAGCGGAGCTGTTCACAACTCTTATTCCAGTTTGCAACAGTTTATCGTTTGAAGACACTTTCGGGCAGTTTAAACTGAATATATCCTGCGATATGCACTACCTATACCAAATAGCCAAATAAACTGAATACCTTGAAAATTAAGAAGATGAAATCCAAAAAGGGCTCAAAATGCTGTGGGTGAAGCAACAAACGCTATTAGAGTAAATATTAGAGTGAAGAAGTACATTTTTGATTATTTTCTGGCTAAAATTTGTTTAAACGGTTTATTACCTTAGACTAAGTTGTCCAAAATATGTTTTGATTTTCAGACAAATATTCAACTGAACGACTGGTATTTAAAGTTAACCAATAGACAACAAAAATTGTCAAAAGATACGTATATTTAGCCCACTTCCTTTAGCGAATCGTTATTTTCAACTAGAATTTGTAATTTTATCGTGCGCTCTGACTTAATTTGTAATTTTTACTAATATTGTTTTAATCTTAATTATTTTAATTTATTTTGTTGATCGATGCACATTGGATCGAAAAATATAATTAGTTTTACAAGTGTCACGTTTATTTTAGAAAATAACAAATGTGTAAAATAAAATTTTTTCACTATAATAATATTTACGTATTTCTATCTTTAACCGTAACCATAAAGCTTCACTACTTAATTTTATTGTTCTAACTCATTAAAAATAATACGTCAGCGAGTTCTTACTAGATCTCGTTAATTTTCTCATAACCGTTCTACCGGTGCCCTTAAATTAATTATTTCTCTTACTCAGTCATAGGTTGGTTAGCAAGCGCTTTGAATTAACCATTTGAATAGAACTTGTTTTGGAGCTCCGAAATACTCCTATTGGGGAACATTTTGTACTACAACTCCTCCCAGTTGAAGTTGTAGCGTTTAACGACTGCTATTAGGAGCTGGGTCTCCTCGTCCGACCAGGAATTGAAGGACATATTGGGGAGCGGAGAAATTTGATTTAATTATATGCGTATTGGAATATATAGCTGGTAGCTCACTTTTTGTTAGAAAAGTGAAATCAAATCACACGTAATTCAAACAACATTAAAATGTCTTATTTTGTATATGTATATACCAATAGACTCATAGTAATTTTTTAGCGGTTAAAACCAATTTGTAAATATTCAATCTATTTCCAGTGATAAATGTTACACAACAGTGGCTTGAAATAAATCGAAAGATATAAATAGTATCACTCTCACCACACCATAATACACTATTTACTTTTAAATAAAAATGTATCAGACTGCAAATTACGTCTTTACTAGTCATCATCTTTATCTAGCCTTTGCCTTTCATTTTCAACCAAAATTACTAGAGTTATACATGTTCCCTTCTAACCAAATAGTATTTCCTCACTTTTTACTATATAAGAATTTTCCAACTTTAATTGTGAAATAAATCATCTATTTGAGATTTTAACTGTTTACTTCATAGCATTCTTAATAATATTCGAGTCTCTTATCTTAAAAATGTAAAATGATTTTTTATTTGTGAATTTGCTGCTTCATTTATTAAAAGTCAGATAAATTATCTGCTGAAAAGCTGGATTTGTTATTATTATTGTGTTTGGTCTGTTTATCTTTTTTTGATTTAGTTGTAGTACGTTATTACTAAATTTTTAATTACTAAAATAAATCTATACTGCTTTGACAAGAACTTTACTACGTGCTTCCTCGAGTATTTGATAATTAGATGCTATCTAGTATAATGGGTAAATTAAAATGTGTAGCTTACTAATTCATTTATGAGAGATGGTAAATCAAATATATAATATAACTATTATTACGGTTGCACTATGATATTAAAGAATTAGATTGAATTAATATCAAATACAGTGAAAGCAGTTTAATATTTGTTTAGAATTACCAATTGTAATAACGTATATAATAGGGTATTGTTAACAAAAGGATTGAAATTAATTCAGATTTGTTCATTCCTCTTCTTTGTATCTGATTTGAAATTCTGTTTCGTCAGGTGCGAACACCATTTTTTCAGCGCTTTTCTTTGGTGTTGGGCACATGTAAACTTTATCAGCTTCGTTTTGTATTTGAATAGAGAGTTCTGTGAAGTATTTTTCTTGTTCTTCTGTGAGTTGTCTGAAAAGTGTTTAAATATTGTTTTCTGCTTCAATATTTTCTTTGTTGATTTCGTTTCTGAGTTCTTGTGAGTTTTTCACTTCATGTTGTAACAGGCAGAGGTGTTGATCCAGAATATATTTCATGTTCGTTTTGTCCAGTTCCTTTTTGGCTTTGTTCAATTTGGTTTGGATTCGGTTTATTTTGTTTTTGACCGTTTTAATCTTGTTTTGCTGCATTTTTGCTTTCTTATCGTTTTTAACTAACTGGCATTTGAGTAGGCTCATCTTCGAACTAACTTCACGAACGAGTAAATCCAATTTTGAGCTCAGATTCGATAGAGCTTGTTCATAACCCAAATATAAATTCTGTATCTGAGAGATTTAAACACGATAATTCGGATGAGGAGGAGGCTTGGACAAATACTTTGATTTGTACAAGCAGGAAGCCACATGCTTGTACGTAAGCGAAGTGTGCGTGATTTGAGACAGCGCAAAGCGCAAATTCTCCAAAGACGCAGAGAGATCCATTTCTAAAAATGGAAGAATATCAAAAATAGAGGGAAATAAAGTAAGTTATATGTATTTTATTTATAGTCTTGATTTGTTATAATCTTTGTTATATACTCTTGATTTCGAGGGTATTTTGGTTCAGAATGAGGTAGATATCTATTGAATAGAACAAGTTTATCACCAATTTTTGGTTAGGGTTATGTAGCATTAAATTTATTAAGTATTTTGTGATTGATAAGATAATATTTATCACATCTCCTTCTCTTTGGCTACTTTCTTTTCAGCAATGACAGCTTTCACGTCGTTGAACTCAGCACCAAGCTAAACTTAATTTTCATCAGCAATTTACGCCATTAAATCTTAAACTGCCATTGGAGCAGCAACAGAATCCTGTTATTGATCCATAACTTAATTCATCAAGTCTGAATTTAGATTTAATTGCTGATTTTGTTCAGCAAACTAATCCATAATTTGAGCAACTTTATCGACGTCCATTTTTTAAAGAGCTAACGACAGAGATTATGAAATAGCAGCCATTTCCTTTGTTACATTCATAGTCTTTGCTTGCATATCAAGCTGTGATGCGACAACATCTAATTTGGCACCTAACTTAGCCATTTATATCGACTAATTATGCTTAGCGATAGCTAATTGTGCATAGGCATTTGCATTTTCACGAAGATTTGATTTTAGAGCCTTTGCACAGTCTGCCTTTGCTTTCTCAGATTCCTTACGCGCTTTATCAGATTCGCGAGCTAATTATTTGGAAGAAAATTTTAATTCAAATATTTGGTCTTCAAGTGTCGATTTAGAACCACCCATTAGTATGAAGTGGATGATGATAACGGATACTGATTTAAAATCTAACTACATACACATTCATATTTTCCAGTTCAATTCTAAACTCGAAGATTCAAAGATTATTGAATAACCAATATTAACATTAAACCATCAAATGGCACTTCCATATCAAATATTTTGTTCATAAAAAGGCGTAAATATTCCAATAATACATTTACAAGTTTCAATATTTACAATTTGTTGAATAACATAGTATTTGGTAATTTAAATATGTATTAATCAATAAATTATATAGTTATAGTATGTTCACGGATTTTTTTGAAAAATTGCTTTTAGTTACTAAAATACTACTAAGTATGAATATTAAAGCTACAAAATGATATGAGACATATAAAAGTTATATTTTATAAGTATTATAGTATTTCACAAATATATTATATATTTTCCATCTCTTCTTTTTCATGTAATGCCACACGGAAAACGTACTCGCGAAGTTAATCTTACTTAAGTGAAGAAGCAAACCAAGGATCAAAAGAAAGACTTGGTTGAATAGATAAAGTCTATAATAAATGATTATAGCGATATCTATGTTGTTTATTACAATAACGAATCGTCAAAAGCTTTATAGACTTTACGTGAAACTGTGCAAGAATCCAAATTCAGTTTTGCCTCCAACAATGCTCTCCAATTAGCTTTAGGAAAAACTGCAGAAACATCTCTTGCTCCACGAACACATTTATTATCTAAAATAATTCAAAGGAAGTGTGCTCTTATGTTTACCAACCTCAAGGCTGAAGACGTCAAATAACAATTAGAAGCAGCTACTTAAACTGCTTATGTTTAAGGTGGTCAAATAGCCACATAAACAATTGTTATTGAATAAGGCCATTTGAATAAGGATTTGTATGCTGGTACTTTGGAACCAGAACTTAGAAGATTGGGCATGCCAACAAAATTAGACAACGAAGTTATTTTAGTCACTGAAAACTACACAATTTGTGAGGAAGGTAAGCAACTTAATGGTGCTCAAGCTAGCTTGTTAAGACACTTTGGTTATCAATTAGCTGAATTTAAGATCGAACCTGTTTGTGCTTGGTTAAAGGCTGATTAAGACATTTTATTACTCAAAGACGAACTCGCTGAATTATTGGATTGAGAACATTTAAAACTATTTTCCTTATTTTTTAACTAATAGTCTTAAAATACAGTAAATAGACCATATAACTTTTTGATAACATAATATTAAAAGTCAAATTAAAAGAAAAACTTGCAATTACCAAAGTTGAAGGAGAGCTTTGCTGTTAATTTGTATATTATTCACATTTCTGTCTAAAACACACATAAAAATGTTTATTAAAATTTCACACCACACCACTTCTTGTATAATATGTCTGGTCAATCTAATGCTGATCCATGCTTCCCAAAGCAAGCCGGTGAACTCGGTAAGGGTGACTTAATGGTCTTCAAAGACAAGCGCCCAGGCAAGATCAACGACTACTCCGTCTGTAAGACTGGTAAGCACGGTCACGCTAGAATCTCTTTCATCGCCTATGATATCTTTGACGGTTCTAAGTTCGAAGACTCCCACCCAACCACCCACAACATCATGTGCCCACGTCTCTTCATTGAAAACGGTTTGATGACCAACTATGATGACACCCACGTCCAATACATGAAAGAAGACGGTGAATCTGGTGAAATCGCTCTCCCAGAATACCCAGAAGGTTATGCTGAATCCCTCATGGCCTCCTTCGATCAATGCGTTAAGGAAGGTACCAACCTTAACATCACCATTCAACGTTCCATGGGTCTCGAACAAATCATGTCCCACAGAACTGATAAGAACTGAATAAATGATCAAAACTTTATAATTATCTTTTACAATTCATGTTATCGAACACAATTTTAGGACGTTCCAACCAAAATTCGTTCATAAATATGAATCGTTTTGTAAGAAGACCTTTTGAATCTTTATTTCAGCTAAGAAGTTAAAGATTTTCTACGTTGCACTTTAAGTACAATCAAAGAGTTTATAATGCTCGCTTGACAACATAGTAGTTAATTTGAACACTACCTACAAAGACTCCTAAGTTATGTACCATCGCCATCAAAGGATCAACTTTTGTTTCTTGTAAAATGTGAATTAATCTAGGAAATATAACCAGACCACTGTATTGTTATATAACACGTTAATCATGTATTATTTGACTTCTTAATACTATATTGTTTATAACAAACGTTAACATTGTGGTTTGTTTAACGAAAAGTATTTTACATATGAGGTGAAGAGTTGAACCAATTAAAATTTATTGTCTAAATATCTAATTACCAAAATTATTTTTAATTACCACTTTATTAGTATTTGTAAATTGTTTCATATTATAAATTTTTGATAATCAGCAAATTAACTTTTGATAACTTAAAATAGCTACTATATACTGTTTTACAGAGAAAAAAGTGTTTTGTTACTGGTTGTTTCTGATAGAACAAGGTAGATTTCACTTGAGAAAGAATGGTACTAAATGGAACCAAACAAAACATGATAATAAAAAGAATAATTATGTTAGACACGAGGCATTTTTTATTAGTGGTTGAATACTATATTTAAACTTTTATTATTACGTATTAAAAGCTGAAATAACATAAAAACTTGGTATTTTGGAATACAAATAATAGAATATAAATAACATATGATTTCTTGCAAGATACAAAAATAATTGATACAAAATAATAACATGATTCAAGAACAACTCAAAAATAACTGATATATTGCTAACTATTAGTAAAGTGATATATTCATGATATTATTAAACTTACATTTTTAAAATTTAGCTTAAGATTTGTAAGTTTCAATTTATACTTTTTATATTTTGTGATATATGTATTTATATTGTAATAAAAGTTTCTAAGATTCGGAATATCACTCCACAGATGGAGAAAACAACTATTTCGGTAGTAATATCGGATGCTAAATCATTATCTGGTGATTTAACGCATGTGTGTTATTCCATAATTTTGTATGATCCAGAGAATTATGCAAATATATATTACAGATCGCCTCCACATTTGATCTCAATTTATGATTCTCAGCCTAAGGATTTTGAATTGCCTGTTGCTACGGCTGGCTTCGCTATTGAACCGGATATTGAATTTTAGTTCGTATGTAACTAAGATATAATGTCTTTATATTAGTAAGAGGTGATTGATATTACGGGCAAGCCGTAGTATTTAAACACAGAGGATATTTCGTTAACTTTTTAGACTACTTTCAGGAAAGAGCAGGTGTCAGAAATTCAGAAGTTCATCTAACTTCCAAAGATAATTGTAGGTCTGGAGTCGAAGTGCTTCTCACTTTATGCCATTTAGATTGACGCCGACTACCAAATTAGACGTGAACTTGTGCGCAATACTACAACCAAGCTCTGGGAAACCGAGTAGTCTTTAGCAATTGCCGCCCGTGATGAGATCACTATTAGCCTCCTTGCCTCACCAATCGATCTCGTGCATTTAACTCAGTATCATAAAATAGCTTAATTTAAAATCAGAGCTCAGGATATTGACCCAAACGCTCCTTAAGTAGTTAAGTTCGATCTTGACCCACTCCAATTACATGATACATATGGTTCATATGTAAACATGCTCAACCAAGTTCTTGGAATGGCAACATCCTTCGGTACTGAGCGCATAAAGTTCAATAAAACGATTAAAGAGAGGATTCCAGAGGTGTTCACGCGGTACTTTGAGCAATTAGCTGATATTCAGTGCCCATATCTGAAACAAATGAATTTACAGTACGAGGATAATGACGAGTGCGATGAGCATTACAGCTATATTCAAAAATTCCTTAATTATCGTGATGCGATGTCGGACGAGGCCCCAATTGAAATTGGACAGTTACATTTCTGTTTACAAGTGATGAGAACCCCTGATATTAAAATTGACAACAAGAAAGATTTGCAAAGGCGCATATTGAATTTGAGAGAAGCGCTTGAAAACGAAAATATTTGCAGATTCTTCTGCCCAGATGGTAAAGATATTGATAAGGAGCTCATATTCTAATTTTAATTCGCAGACAAGGAAATACTCGAATCAATCGACCTTGAAACGCAAGTTCTTAATGACGTTTTATAATTGCGGAAAACGAAAGATTGCTGCTAGAGTTTGGTTCACGACGGAATGCCAGTTGGGAACAGGCTTTATGAATATCTCCAAATGCCCTATTTCGGGATGCAATCGTAAGAAATAACTAAGGAGGCCAACATGCTCTTATATGATTTCCACACCGGTTAATTGCTCTTCAAGTAGTCCTTACCGCAGTTCAAGCTCACTGATATGTTCGCCGAAACGCAATCTTCACTCACCTTCAACGACCAGTCAGAGCAAGTTGAGATCCACTTCTCATCCTTTAACCCGGACGCAGACCCGATTAAAGAACGTTTAGATTGTATTAAAGACAGGCACGACCTAGAAATTAAAATAATCCGCTCAGCACCCACCACGTACAAGACAACAGTCAGAGATTGCCAGTGCATGTACTCACAGAAAGCAGCTCAATTCGAACCGTACGAAGCCGAATTCGAGCTGAAGGAAATCGACTGTGACGCCGAACCGTACTGCGTTAAGGACGCGAATGAGCTGAGGTGCGAAATGATCAAAAGGTGCCGTTTTGACGAGAAGTTCTTCGGAAGGGACTTTTTTGTACTGAAGAAATAAGAGTAATTTAACAAGGAGTACTTTGACGAGTTCAATCTGGCCGGGTAGAACACAGACCCGGTTGTTACAAGCGGAATTCTGTTTTTACAGCAGAATTAGGCGTTCCCGAAGCAATTCGCAACCATTAAACCATAAAATATCCAAGCTATATACTTAGGGCTAAAACTGGACGTAAAAGCGGTCAGGGAATTCAAATTCGACCAGGGCGCGAAACTCATCGGCTCAAACGGTAAAGTACTCACAGACCTGGGAAAACTACTCACCAAAAAATCAAAAGCTAAAGATAACGGAGAACTGGAACTCGGAAGCGGACAAAACATAAATCTAAACAACTGCTACTACCACGGAGTTAAAATCGTCACCGACCCAGCACAACTAAAAGCAGTAGACCTCGTTGAACAAGTACTTAAAATAGAAAACAGAGACTTCCAACTCATGGAACTTGACGACAAAGACGGAAATAAAATAGTACAACCGTACGTAATCAGAGACGTATCCAAAGTTGTCGACTTCATTGGAAAGTTTGTGCTAGATTTAAAGGACGCATTTATTAACGGAAAATAAGTTCCACTGGACACCGATCTGTCAATTGATATGGAAGGATTCCTAGTTAGTAACGGAGAAAAATTAGCCAACATTAAAGAACTTACAAATAAAGACGGATAAAAACTCATGGGTGGAGAAAAAGTATCCCAAACTACATTCAAAGTTATGGTAGACGGAACACTCACTTCTCCCGATGGAGCAAAAATAGGGAAACTTGATAATTTATTCATAAACGGTTAACCAGTTTCGCCTGTGCAAGTTACTCCATTTATAGCACTCACATATAAAGTCGTTGGGTTCCAGTTATTCAAAGGATAACAAATGGTGTGCAATTTGCAAGATATAACAACAAAAGAAGGTGAAAAGGCTGTGCCAGAAAAATTCTTCCAAGTTAAATAACTCAAAGTGTCCATCGATGGTTATTTGGTCGAAAATAACTAAAAATTAATTAAATTAGTTGATTCTAAACTTAATGGAGAACCCGTGCTCGCAGGAAGAACTATTTCTCCTATAAATGCACTCAAGTACAAAATCGAAAATGGAAACCTTATTGCGCCTGATGGAGTAAACTTAGGTAAGATCGCAGACTTTACGGATGCAGAAGGCAATAAGATATTGAAGTGATGGTGGGTTTGATTTCCTTTTGATTTAGAAGTGTAAAACCTGTATATATAAATATTGATTGCTAGAAGCTTTAATATCGTATATTATAATTTTATATATGTTTTCATTCCTGTGAAAGAAAAATAAGAAATTTGTTAAAAATTGAAAACTGAAATGAGACGAATTTAGTTGAACTAGTTATATAACATTATAAAAATTAAAGTAATGTAAAATTAAATATATGCTTGTCAATATTTTGAAAACAACTGCAATTCACATTATTTCATGTAATATTCCGCCACCAGCTATAATTCACAGACAGAAACTGGAAGATTCAACGCTAAATCATTAGAAAATATACTTCAATTTATTAATTCGACAATTAGGTATTTCATTTCATAAAAAGAAAATGAGCTGTGCGATACATTATTTTAGTTAATTATTAAGTAGCATATATTTGATGTATAAAGCGTGTCAAATTAAATAAAAGAAATATATAGCCAAATTCCAAATATTAACACTTCCAGCATATCGTAAAACCAATTAAAATTTGTATAACAATCAATTCAAGGTTTAAAAATAGAATAATTAGACACAATGGTCGAAAACTATCTAAAAATTGATTATTTGACTAACAAAGAAAAATACTAAGAAATTTGTTAAAAATTGAAAACTGAAATGAAGTGAGAAGAATTTAGTTAAGTAATTATGTATTATACGAAGTATATGCATTATAAAAGTTAAAGTATCGTTAAAATATATTTATGCTTGTCAATATTTTGAAAACAACTGCAATTCACATTATTTCGTGTAATATTCCAACCGCAGCTGCATTTCCCAAGCAGAAACTGAAACAACCACTCCACCTCACTTCTTGTGATATGTCCATCTACCACAAGACTCATGAATTGAAGAGACACACAATCCGCAAGGCTCCAAAGTCCAAGAACTTCTACCTCAGAACCATCCAGGCCGCTTTCGACTACGCCGCCAAGAACCTCACTGAGACCGACTTCGCCAAGAAGGTCGCCAGAAGACTCTGCATCTCCCGCAGCAACCGCCCAGTCATGTCCCTCTCCAACGTCGCCCAGAAGTTGGAAGAAGGCAAGATCGCCGTCATCGCCTCCACCATCACAAACGACGAACGTTTGATGACCGTCCCAAAGATGACCATCGTCGCTCTCCACTTCACTGCCACCGCCAAGGCCCGCATTGAAAAGGCTGGCGGCAAGTGCATGACCTTCGACACCCTCCTCTTGGAAAACCCAAGCGGCAAGAACTGCCAAGTTCTCCAAGGTACCCGCAAGGCCCGCAAGGAATACAGATACTTCGGTGCTGCCGGTCTTCCAGGCTCCACCGTTGAAGTCAAGGGTGACATGAAGGGCCGTAAGGGCGCTCGTGGTCCACACTCATGGTGATTCTAATCTTATACTGAATCCCATTGCAGCGAGGCGCAAGCCGTTAGTTGCAATAGCATGTTACTACACTATCCATAGTTTCTATAGTTCTATTCATATTTTTATATTTCAGTTCGGACTATTTTCACCATCCTCAAGAGTTCTAATGGCCTTAACAATACTGAGCTCAATTTAATTCCATCTTCATTTCATAAATCATGACAATCTACAAATCCTAACTAATTTCACAAAAACGTTATCATAAATTAATCTCAATATCATACCATCTTAATCCTGTGGACTATATATATGATAACACTCATATCATTTCAATAAACAATTAATTTCAATCAGTAAAAGCTAGTTTTGTTGTAAGAGCTAGATTCTGAAACATTTAATATTAAAGATTAATAGCAGATTTATAAATTATATCATGTTTCCTTTAAAAAATTATAATACTTATTATTTAAACACGTTTAAAACATTTTATCCTACAAATATTTACACTCCAAATGTATAACATACCTAATCTCTTTGATTATTATCCTAAGGACAAACCAGCTACACCCACTTTTAAACTTTCTGATATATCATTGGATAATCCAAATAGAGTGTTGTCAACGCACGAGGTAAAATAAAATAGCCGTAATCTTACTATTCAAGATTTTGGCTTATGTGAGACTGAGTTTGACTTTGAAAGAGCAAATAAAGTTATTAACTATTTGATGAAGTTATACCCATTCCTTTCAAGTGGAATAAAGTATGATGAAGACATTAAATGGGTAAGATATGATGAATAACCATTGTAGATGTATAATATCACTGAATATGACCATCATTACAAATCACTTAAAGAAATTGGCGATCATATGACGAATGCTGCTCATCTTTTAAATAACAACAAGCTTAGTCACTGGTAGTTTATAAAACTTACTGTCCCAGAATGGCCAACTGTGAAAGCAGCCGTTGTGGTGAGCATTTATCACACTTTGGTTGATGGTCCAGCGGTGATGTTGTTGTTAAAGAAGTTTAACCAATGTTATTCAAATCTTGATTTGAATTTGGACGAAACTCCGAAGCCGATTCAGCTATCTAATTTCCGTTCCATCATGGGGTATGACGAGTCCAGGGGTTTGCAGCCTAAGTATGACCCAACACCGAGGAAGCTTCCGTTCACGAAGATTACAGGTTAGTTCAAGTAAAATAATCCGTATGGGTCTAATTTGAAGTTTTTGGAGGAGTTTGGTATTATTTGCAGGCATTATTCCGAGTCCGACTTTTGCAGGATTCGCGGGGTGTAGTATACCTTTTCTTTGTATGCTGTGTAGATGGCTTAGTTTGCCGCGTATGCGTATTTCAACGGGGATTTAACCGCTGAGCAGCCTTTTATTGGCCTCGCGCATGATTTGAGGCGCAATTACGAGTACTTCAAGAACGGTAAGTTGCCCAACATCGATCTTGAAAATTAAATCATAGGTCAAGCAGCAGTGTCCCTCCCATTAGTTTCTAAGGGCACACTTAGCACCTCATTATAGTAATTGGCTGATTAGTTTTAAAAATAATTCGATTCTAACAAGCAGTCCGATGAGCAGTTCTGGCAAACGATCATTAACAACGAGATTAACCCGGTCACGCTCTATCTTCCTATTCCAGTCTCAGTTCTCACCTCGAATATTGGAAAAATGGATTTAGCTAGCGGCCCAATCGTTCACATGATAGGGCAGAACACCTCGGCGCACGTGTGGAACGAGGAGCCGGCTGCGTTCGGGTGCTGCATCAACAGGGGAAAAATCGGAATCATAATCACCGAGTGGGACCTAAAATTATTTAATTAATAGTAAACGGAGTGGAACGATGTGGTTTTCAGGAAAATAAATAAACTGGTGATTGAAAAAGGAGCGGAAAATGTTATTATCAAAGATGTGGTCGCGCTGTTCGAGGAAACGTGGAAGTGACATACATGTAATTATTTTTTGTCAGAAAAAAGGAGGTTTTGGTAATTAAATCAATTGACTGGTCCCAAACAATACGTCTCATTTATTTAATACTTTTCTATTAACAATGGAAAAGATATTTATTAGTGTCATATTCTTAGTGTCAGGTTACTTATTAAAATGCTATTACTTTAAAAATATCATTACCATCATTATAATAAATATAAATGTTAGCTCATAAATAGCAGAAATCTTACAGTTTTCTTTCTTTTTGATAATATATATCCCACAATTTTCGTTTATACTTTTTGATAATAATTGTTAAATTAAAGTGGTTATTAATATTTTTAAAATAACATAATTTTCTTTAAATAAATATTTTTTATAGAACCACACCGCGATGAACTTTACAGAAAAGAAGACATTAACTCAACTAGAATTAAAGAAATCAATAACAATTATAACAGAAGAAGATTTAATACATATTTTAAGCATGAACATTCCTTTGAATTTAGTGAAAGACAATGAACTGATTAATATGTAAAACTTGATTAGTCGTTAAAGCATCAGTGTACTACGAAGACGGATTAATAGTTTGCATATAATCACCAAATTAGTCAATTTAGAAAGACTTTCGCTTGTTGGTGATTAAATTAAAGACATTAGTAGCTTATAGAATATGTAAAACGTCAAATATCTTAACCTCTCGGAAAATCTTATTAAAAACTTAAGTGCATTAAGCAGTTTTACAGAATTGATAGAACTCGACCTTAATGTCAACTAAATTTGTGATATATTACCTATAAGCAAATTGCCGAACTTGACCCTCCTTTCTGTTTCACGAAACAAAGTAACTATCATCAAGGCATTATCATAATGTACCAAATTGACAACTTTAATGATAAATGGGAATTAAATAAGTGATATTTCACCTGTGTCTACTTTAGTAAATTTGAAACAGCTTAATTTTTCATACAATAAAGTCTAGGACGTCAAACCGCTAAGGTCATTGAGAAATTTAGAAAGTGTATATATGACGAATAACAATATAATTGATTTGTATCCATTAAAGGCTTTGTAATAACTATCAAGTATTTAATGTTCCAATAACAGTATTATATCAGTGTGGCCACTAATAGATCTGCAAAATATTCGGTACTTAGGTCTTGATGACAACAAAATAGTAAATTTTGAATTAATTGAGCACCATCAATTTTATTTTGGATATTGTAAGAGCAATTAGCTAGTTCCGTCTTAATCTGAACTTTTATTTAGCTAAAAACTTGATCTGATTTATAAATCAAATGAAACAAAAGTTCAACTTCACACAAAGACTAAATAAAAATAAATGAAATTGAAACTGTAATAAAATATTTAACATGTTTAAATGCACAGAACCTAATTATCTAACAAGCAAAACTATATAATATAACTATTTGTCTAATTCATTACAAGTGGACTTGCGGATTTTAGTGAGAATATTACCATAATATAAAAATAAAATGATTCTATGTTAGTAATAATATAGAAAATCAATCTTCTATAATCTAATCTAATTGGTTTATCTGTGTTTATCTCATTCTCTTCAGTCCTAACTGTGTGTTGACAGTTATATTCTCTAAATAAGCGGTCATCATTTTAATTTAATTCAGCTAGCTAATATTTCCAATGATTTACATCCTCAATAGCCTCATATTTTTGTAGTCTTACTCCTCAGAGCTAGCTTAGTAGAAGGTCGAGTCATCCTCACTTTCATAATCGTGTGAATCATTTTATTTACACTCTGCTGATATGTAATCTGAAAATTACTCTGACATAGAACAACGAAAAGCCATACTTGAAGTGGAATTGATTTGGTGAATAATGCTTCATTTATTGCGTGATATTAATTTATGTTTAATCTAAACTTTTTGAATATTGTCTTTTTGGAATTAACAAAGTCATAATCTACATTCCATGTTTTCATTTTCACGTGATTTTATATAGTATTCTCAAGGGGCGAACACTGTCTACTTCACCATTTTTGCAATTGTACGAATTCGATTGCAGTCTTTTCCTTTATTGTAACGCATTTAATTCAATTCATTAACTAACTTATATTCTCACTATCACGTATTTCATTTTAGTCCTCCCCAGACGCCTTCAGCGATTTCAAGCCCATTTCCGTGTGTGCATTTTCTGTGCATGCACGCGCAAATGAAGCAAACGTGGCATCCGCACTCGATTTTTGCGAATTTCATAGAGTCGCTCACGACAACGTTTTTGCAGCAGTCGCACCGTACCGCCGTTTCAACGTGCCTGTGTGTTTCAACGAATTCCTTCTCCTAAAAGCAGCTTTTGCACTTTGTGCAGAACCTGTGAGAGATTGAGTGGCACTTTTTGCACTTTTGACAGTGAACCTGCGGTTCATTATTCAACGCGAACCAGCACCCGCAGAAATCACAGCTCGAGTCAAATAGTGGCTGCGAACATTTAATGCATGTTTAATTCAAGCCTTATATTTGCTCACACTTAAGGCACTTAATTACGTTGTTGAAAACGAGCGCCGAGCAACTACAGGCGCATTCTGGGCATGGAACGAACTGTTAACACTCTTAACACTGCACTTAGCAGTTGGACACGCGGTGAGAGCAAGCATGGATCGGGATTAATTGGTACTTCTCAAAAATGAGCTGGGAGGGGTTCAAGGTGGGCCAGTTTAAATTGTGCGGGGTGGAGCGAAATCGCATCAGATTCTCGTGCATGGACAATTACTAACTGAAAATAGTCTTGATCATAATCGGGCGCGCAGGCTATGATATTAAGTGATTAATTTCATTTTATGGCAGATTTAGCGCGGTAGGCACCTATTTCAACAACTACTCCTGAGTGTCGCAGATTTAATACCAAATTTTGTGCAAAACTTGTTTCATTGAAGTGGTGCTTAAAATAGAAAATACGTATTATCTTCTTCTCACTTGTCAACAATAGCAACTATGCATGTTATGTTGTCCTATGAATTTTTGACGAAAGCAGCTCTTACTAATGACTAACTTATCTTTCCCGTTATATCCTTCTTGTTCACCTTTAAAGACTCCAACTCAGCTGGATCAGACTCGGACTTCAAAATCTTATCGCCCTCCTCTAAATCGTCATTGAAATATGCGAATACAGCCTTGGCTACATCAGAATCGCCGACAACCTTACCAGATATGCAACTTTCAACAGCTTAAACGGCTTCTTCGTTGCTAATAACATCCCACATACCATCGCAGGCGACCACAACAAAGTCAACGTCACTATATTAAATTTCTTCATAGATTTATGGCAATGCTAAAACTCCATAAATCTTAAAATCGAGATCTCCGATAGCTCTACTAACAGCTAATGTACCGTTGACTCTCATAACACCTCCAAAGTCAAATACTCCAGTGTTAAAATTATCTCTCAATCTAGCTCTTTCTCTTTCGTCACTCGGCTTGTGATCTACGGTGGTGTAAATACTTGATTTTGTTTTTATCAAAACTCTAGCATCACCAGAGTTAGCGGCGACCACCAAACCTCGCTTTAAATCAATTAAACAACAAGCGACAGTTGTACCAACTTGACCTTTATCAGTTTGTTCACAATAGGCTTGGTCAGTTTGAATGATAGCTTCTTGAAGAGCGAGACCGAGTTAGCCAAAACCAATAAATTTTGTATCAATTAATTTTTTGAGCAATTACTGTTTACAATAGCTAGCAGCGTCAATACCACCATGACCATCGAACACCCCTAAAAATTGATATCTTTATTGACCATCTACTCGGACTATGGTAGCTACTTCTTCATCTTCATTTGATGAACGTCTCCCAGTAACAGTAGTACAATTAACTGATAGTGGTTCTGATACAAATGAAGAGAGATCAGGTTGATCTCTGCAGCGCTCAGCTATTAATGAGTCAGCACGACGTATTTTGTCATCGAGTTATTTGATTAAATCATTGTATTATTCCAATTATTAATCGATTTCTTCTATTCTAGAACGGCAAGTTTGTATATTTTGTGGTAATTATTATCCAATCTCTTCTATTTACTCTTCGGAGTATATGAAAGTCAAATTTCTCCCACTCATAGATTAGAAGTGGAATGCATTTATTAATGTAACTTATACAGATATTAATATAATATTACCTTCTTATATTTGAATTAATGATTGAATTACTGATCAATGTATTGACTTTTAACATCAAAATTTGAATCCTTATAAACAAGGACACTATATATTTAATATAGCTAATATTGAATTGATAACTATAACCTTGAACCAAAAGGTTATTTACCTTACCATTTATAATTTTAAAACATAGATAGAAAATATGAATAGAACTATAGAAACTATGGATAGTGTAGTAACATGCTATTGCAACTAACGGCTTGCGCCTCGCTGCAATGGGATTCAGTATAAGATTAGAATCACCATGAGTGTGGACCACGAGCGCCCTTACGGCCCTTCATGTCACCCTTGACTTCAACGGTGGAGCCTGGAAGACCGGCAGCACCGAAGTATCTGTATTCCTTGCGGGCCTTGCGGGTACCTTGGAGAACTTGGCAGTTCTTGCCGCTTGGGTTTTCCAAGAGGAGGGTGTCGAAGGTCATGCACTTGCCGCCAGCCTTTTCAATGCGGGCCTTGGCGGTGGCAGTGAAGTGGAGAGCGACGATGGTCATCTTTGGGACGGTCATCAAACGTTCGTCGTTTGTGATGGTGGAGGCGATGACGGCGATCTTGCCTTCTTCCAACTTCTGGGCGACGTTGGAGAGGGACATGACTGGGCGGTTGCTGCGGGAGATGCAGAGTCTTCTGGCGACCTTCTTGGCGAAGTCGGTCTCAGTGAGGTTCTTGGCGGCGTAGTCGAAGGCGGCCTGGATGGTTCTGAGGTAGAAGTTCTTGGACTTTGGAGCCTTGCGGATTGTGTGTCTCTTCAATTCATGAGTCTTGTGGTAGATGGACATATCACAAGAAGTGAGGTGGAGTGGGAGTTTCCGTTTCTGTCTGGGAAATGCAGCTACTGTATTAATATTACACGGAATAATGTGAATTGCATATATAATGTGAATTGCAGTTGTTGTCAAAATTTTGACAAGCATACTACATAACCTCGAATTGAGACACCCACCCTTGTTCGAATACAGACACCCGAGCAGTTTTCAAAAATGGCCAGGGTGTCTATAAGTGAGAGCAAATCTGGCTCAGTTTGGTATATTTCTTGTGTTAGATTTGGTTTTCCATCTCAGTTACAGACACCTTTTCCAAAAATTATTCTGAAAATTTTATCAAATTTCTAGTTTCTTGATCTAATTTGCATAAATTTCCATTATATAGAAGATTAAGTAGCATATAATTTATATTTATAATCATACAAAGCTCAAAAGCTCAAAATATATTAATAAATATAATAGAGATTTACAATGTTCAATTCACTTACAACCTCTTTTGTAGTTCAGTTATAGACACCTTTACTATAAAAATATCGAAGGTGTCTGTATCTGAGCACTTCGGGTGTCTGTAAGTGAAAGGGGGTGGGTGTCTCAATTCGAGGTTATGTAGTAAATATATTTAACGATACTTTAACTTTATAATGCATAAACTACGTATACTACATAATTACTATACTAAATTCTTCTCATTTCATTTCAGTTTTCAATTTTTAACAAATTTCTTAGTATTTTTCTTTGTTAGTCAAATAATCAATTTTTAGATAGTTTTCGACCATTGTGTCTAATTATTCTATTTTTAAACCTTGAATTGATTGTTATACAAATTTTAATTGGTTTTACGATATGCTGGACGTGTTAATGTTTGGAATTTGGCTATATATTTCTTTTATTTAATTTGACACGCTTTATACATCAAATATATGCTACTTAATAATTAACTTAAATAATGTATCGCACAGCTCATTTTCTTTTTATGAAATGAAGTACCTAATTGTCGAATTAATAAATTGAAGTATATTTTCTAATGATTTAGCGTTGAATTCGGCATGGATTCTATTGAATATTTCACTGAATAAGAGGTTGATTATTCCTTTGTTTTGAATTTACAAAGTTTAAAATTCATCTAAAAACTCAAATTAATCGCTTGTAATACTTTGTTCAGTACCCGAAAAGCTTATAATCTTTGATGAAGCGAATTCATCATTTGCTTCTCGTTCCAACATTTCATTGTAAAATATGTTATTCATAGAATACACTAATTTTGGTATCTTAAGATTCTCATTGGACTCTACGATACCGATATGAGTGTACAATAGTTAAAGAATTTGTTATATTTCAACTTCTTTGTTGATATATATATTAGAAGAACAGAAACTGCTTAGAATTATGCTTCAATTAAATCATAGAAGCTTAAAAATTCTTCAGTTTGAATTTTATCTAAAAATTATTTGCCAAAATCTGTCAAAATAAACTAATTGGATGATGCTTGAATTGGTTTACAAATAGGTTCGTCAAAATACAAGAAATTCAAATTTTTCGTATCAAAATTTAGAACACGATTAATAATTAAATCTGAAAGGTAATATATTAGGTCAAAATTAGCTATATATTTAGCTTAATTAGCATAAATGTGCCTCCATATTCTTAATATTTGTGTGTTGTTTAAAATTTATGCAAATTTGTTTATAATTTTGATAGAGTATTCTGCGTTTAGCTCTTCGCTAAGCATTTTAAGCAAGTTATTGGTGAATTGCACCTGGTTATGTGATATGTATTCATTAACAGTGTTTATTTCGCAATTGTCCATTACTTGGGCGAGTTGGCCAATAATCGGGAATTTGTCGTTATTTGGGAATTTGTCAAATAGTATTTGTAATCCGGTAATGTAGTCCTGAATATATTCTTTATTTATTGTTTTTGGTTCAGTTTGCAACAAGATCATTAAATGTTTTAGTTTCTGGCCGTGAGCAGCAATGAGTATTTTCGTGTTTATATCGCAGGCCTCGAACACCTCATAACTGTTAATTTTTTGAATGTGTTTGTTCTTCGTTTTGTAGTCCAAAGTGTTAATGTATGCGTATTATTTTGTGTACAGCGCGAATTCAATTAGCGACTCTTTATTTTCAACCATAACGTCTTTAAATAATAATATTTAATTATCTTTAAAATGGTCGTAAATGAGTTTCTGTTGTAAAAACGGTTCATTTACAAAATCAATTTTGAGCTCTTCGAATATTTTGTTTATTTAGTTCGATTAAAAACAATATGCTTTCAATAAGTAATACCGGTTCCTGAGTGAAGTGAACGAATCCGTTTTAAAACCTCTTAAAGACTCTGGAGTGAGAAACTGGAGGAGTGGAAGCGTATCATTTGTTATCTCCTAAAGTAGTGCGTCTTGATTGCTTAAAATAATTTTGAAATCTTTAATTGGTAAAAGGAGGTCGTCAGCGGTCAGAAGCACGTACTGCTTGGCTAACTAGAAAGCACTTAATGCTTAAACAGAATCTTGCAGCTCAAGCTTCAACTACTGTATGAATTAACGAGAATCAAGCAGCGTATTCTGCAAAAACTAAAGACGCACACGCTAATAGCTGATTTAAAGAACCCTACTCATTGAAGCGAACAATTAAACTATAATAAAATAAATCACATTTACACACATAATTAAATATTTCACACTCCCAGAAATGCTTTAGTTTGAACGGCCACAAACAGTAGCTATGACAATGGTTGACGATACACTTGCTATAGCTACTCCATTTTCAATAGAACTGCTTTCAACACTCCATTTTGACAGGATTTGTATTTTTTAAGTTACAACTGCAATATCATAAATGACTTACAACAATAGTTACTTTGTGGCCGGAAATCCATTTGAACTTGCTATTTTCGAGCTTTAAGATGGGATCTACACAGAACTATAGAAAATAAGTGGCCGCTTCGAGAGCGTTCGGTTAATAGATTCTTAGATACTGTGGTGTCCGAGCCAACTTTGATTTTAACAAATGTTTATGTAATAATTGCGCTTGAAAATTAAATCACTGTATTTATGCTAATTATAACATATTCAATTAATTCTGCGGTTCATTTCTTTTTCACTTCATCCTTCAAATGACGAAGCACACACGAAGCCGACGGATCACAATACAAGAGCGTCGCATAATGATGAGAATGTGAGAAACAGAATCACAAACTGTTGCAACCAAGAAATACATTGCTTGTTGCCTTCAATGTAGTCTCCAAACTGTTTATTCCATTTTTAAGCACTTTGAAGTTACAGGCAAGCTAGAAGCTTCTCATGCCGATAATAGTGTCAGAAAATTTGACTAAGCTGAGATTTTCGCGTTGTTAAATATCGCCATAGCCATAGATTCGAAACTCGACGAATCATAGCTGAAAAATACTAAGCCCTTCGTGGAATTTCCATGTCTCTAACAACGGTATCTCGTCTCCTGGCCAAATTCAGTTTTAGCTTCTATGTTGCTAAGATAAAGCCAAAACTTACCGAAAAGCATAAATTGGAAAGTTTGAACTTTGCTCGAATGAACCTGAAACAACCAATTGAATATTGGAGAACTTTTTAGTATACCGATGAGTATCGCTCAAAATGCTATGCAAATCGAGCGAGTAGAGTGCTCAGAACACCTAAAGACGAGTGGAATCCGAAGTATTTTCTCGAAGTGTAAAATATGGACTGTTTTCGTGCATGATCTATAGTACGATTAGCTATAGATATAAGGGTCCATTATGGTTTATGCCGTGCGGTACGACCATGAATTCAATTGTCAATTCTTAAGTTCTCAGACAAGTTACACTTCCATCACTTAATAGCATAACTTGAAGTTGCAACAAGATAACGCCCCGACACATTTTAGTAAGTATATGAAAAATTTTTATACTGCTAACAACATTGAGCTCTATCGCTTTCCAGTAATGAGTCCAGACTTAAATCCACTTTTTCACTGCTGGAATCCACTGAAGTCAAACATTTCCCCTGAAGAATGTACCACATATGACTTATTAAATGAAGAAGTAAAGAGGGCGTTGGAGTAAATCTCGTTAGATATCATCAATCATTTGATTGACTCTATGCCCAAAAGGTTAGAAGAAGTAATAAAATAGAAAGGAGACGCTACTAAACATTGAGTTAATATATAGTTAAAATTAATACAAAAAATAGTTTTGAAATAGTTAGTATTTTTTGAAATCAAAGTTGGCTTGGCGACCACAGTATATTTCATTTCAGAGGGAGATTTATTTTATTACGATGTTATTGAATGTATGTTTGTTTTGGTGCGAGCAGGAGTTGAATAATATTATGTAATTGAGCTGAATTAGTAGAGCTACCTTCTGGTTTAAACACAATCCGCGTTGGAGCTTTGGTCTAAGTATTGTGAATTACTTCAAACACAGGAAAGAGAGTGTGTTACAGCTTCATATAAGTAATTTTTTGTGTCAGACGGTTTCTTATTCCAAATTCTCACTCCATAGACCCCATTCTAAAAATTTAAGATAAGTTTGGGTTAAATCTCAAAGTTCACATTGCAACATCAAATAAGCGGCCTTGAGATGAATTAGAACTTCATGAACCAAAAAGTGTGCGAGGTGAGCGAGAAATGTCTCCTGAATGAGAATGTTCTAATTTAACTCAGGGGATCCTTGATTCAGATAAGGTAACATTAGAATAACAAAATCGGGCTAATGTACCTGAACAACGTGGTGAGCGAGCTAAAACAGTAATTTCAAGTTAAAGTACACCCGCTCCTACGCGACACACAAAACATTGCGGTTCTAAAGCAAAATGATCCAAAGCAGCTCTTTCACCACCCAGGAAACGCGCAAACGAATTTCTCTGAACACGAGACCATCCGGGTTACTTCAACCTCAAAAAAGCTGAAAATGTATTAAAACGGAATCAAAATCGGCTCCCTGGATTTGAGTTAATCTTAATAAGAGATAATAATCGGCGAGCATATAACAAACGAAAGTGGTACCTTCGTCGTTTCATTCACTCTTTAGTAAAATGAGCTGGCAAAAATGGCCGACAGTATTTAAATGGTGTAGAAATCAGGTGCTCCAATAACATTTAATGAATTATAAGTTAAAATTCAAGCTCTAAGTTAGTTTGGAATAAATATTAGTGAACAAGACATTATTTAGTTGTACACGCTGTATACACAAAAGGGGTTGTCTCACTGTCAAATTACGAGCAACAAAGAAATACTTGCGAATCTAGGTACGGACAGCGAGTGCGATGCATATACCTGCAAAATCCTACAAATAACACCGCAAAGCTTCGCGAGCAAGACGCAAGTGCAGATGAACGCGGTAATAGACATAACTCAATTCTAGCAAATATAAAAATTTATCCCTAGCAGTAATATGTGCGAGAGCATATACCTCAGAGAATAATTACAGTTCTTCAAGTTATTCAGCTTGAAGGAAAATATAGTGCTCTGTGCTCCGAATTTTAGCAAAACGAGCATTTACGTGTTCGACAAGCAAATGAAGCTGCAAAGATCCCAGCCAGTTCAGTACTTCATTCCCCATTAAGTGTTTTAAATTTCAACGCACATAATTATAATTGATATAAGAGGTACTTTATTCACATTCACCGATAAAAATGAATTAATTCAACTTCAAAGTGGAATATAAAACGCGGTTATTTGCAATTACTGCTCTCAGCAGTTCATTTACTTTAAAAGAGAGTAGAACGGAATCCTCATGAACCAATATCTAGATGTGGTTATTGAAAAATAGAACATGTACAAACCAATATTGCTTTACCTCTTGAGCTAAAAACAGGGTGAGATAAAATTCGCCCAGCTAACGATGGATAACGTTTACAGTTAAAATGACATCATCGAGGCATACTCGGACT
>CAXDID010001192.1:0-84145 GCA_963988835.1 Hexamita inflata
CATATTATACCCGTTTCCGACTTCGCAGTTAAGAACATACAAATCAGGAATCACGTCCTTCAAGAATCTGATCATATTATTCATGCCGTCCTTACCAGACATTATTCCGTGCATTACCACAACAGGTGGCTATTTAGATACAATATTAAGAAGAATAAGCGTTTTGGTGTGTAATTTTGAAATAGAATAAATAATATTATAAATCGAAACACAACTTTTAAAATACCAATCAATTAAAATGTATCTAGAAAAATGTACAATTAAATGTACTATAGTACCTTGTTTATAGAGACCGTCACTTTTTCCGTTATAGAGGCCATCCGTTATAGAAGCCAAAAAAAGCATTTCCTAAAGAAAACAAATCAAATTTTTCAATATGGTCTCTTGCCATTATGATGTTTTGAGTAGGGATGGTTATTTATACTACTTTAAAATACTTTTGAAAAAGTATACTACATGTTGAACTACACGTTAGAGAGACTATAATAGTAATTGCTTGTTATATTTTCTGTTATTAAGGTAAATATGCACATTAATAGATGCAAATATGTCAATATTCCTGATTTAGAAAATTTAGTTAATTTAAATTTGAAGTGGGAGAAATAAAACAAAGATTAATGAAGTTCCCCAGGGTCATTAGAAAATTAAAATAAAATAAAAGGGAAAGAAACGGTTATTCTTTAAGTTATATTACAAAATAAAGTATCAACGACTAAAGTATTAACGACTTTTGAAATTTATACTACAATGTAGTATAAAAAACCATCCCTAGTTTTGAGATGTACTAAAAGAGTATTTTAAATAGTGATACTTTTAGTAATTGTTCTTTCCTTAGTCATATACCATAAGATAAAGTAAATAAGTTACTTGATATTAAAAAAGATGTTAAATCACACATAGAACTAAATACATTAAAGCTGTTACATAAATGAGGAAGCGGAATCACTTAGATTGGAAACAAAGATGAAAGCAAAAAAAAGGTATTATTATATTTATTATATATATCCCACTCACTTAACTTTCGTTTATACTAGTTCGGTCTTCTGTACAGGAACTGTAAGTTCACGCGAATGATCATTAGTTTTAGATACACCTATGTACGTTAGGTGCACCTCCGCAGCCAAGGCAACCAACGACTCGGGTACAAGCATCCAGGGGCGTAACGCGGCTGCTTCATGCAAGCCGATCTATACGGGAATCCACCTGCGTCGTACCATCTGCGTTTCTAAGGAAGCAATGGAGCGGTTGCAGCTTTCCAATGCTGAAGGCTCGTTGATGGCATGCCCTTAGCCATACCGATCCTTGATGATGCCAGCTCAGCACTTTAAACCGGGGGATTTTACCTTCCGCCACCGATTTGGCCGCATCTCAGGAAATAAATCCTGGTGGGAACAAGAAGCGCGATCAAATGAACCCATCATCGACCACACTAAACAAAGCTGGTATTTCAGCAATGCCTCTTCAGCTCTAACGTCGGACGCCGAGCCTAATCGTTCAAGATTTAACATTCATTAACGACTAAAAATTCAGAAAATGTATTTACGATATAATCTGTTATATTAAAACTATATAATGGTGATTATGTCAAAATATTTGTGTTTAAATGGACATATTTTAATAAAAAGTGGTGGAGTGGTTTATTATTGATTTTAATACATAAATGTACATTTTAAGACCTTGAACTCGCAAATTTTTTGACCATGATAAACCGTTGTTCAATTAATACTTACGAAAATTAAATAATAATAAAATACAAACTAATTTATAAAATATGTTTCATTGTTCGCTTTCATCTGAATTTGCAGATTGATCTCGCAATTGTTCCATTAAAGCTTTGTTTTAATCTGATAAGTTATATACATTTTCAAATTAACAGTTTTCAAGATGCAATTTGTGTTATCCACCTATCCATCGAATTTTATTTTCAGTTTTATCATATAATTTTAAACATTTTAAATCTATCACAGATAATTCCAATTGATTCGAGCTGATTTTAATTGAATTTATCGACTTAAATGTTTTTTGCAAATCAATTTCATCTTCTATAAACTACATATTTCCTTATAAATCAAATTTAGTGAAGCGAATGTCCCTTTATTTATGCATATATAAACACAATATCTCTTAATTATTTGGGCTAAAGCTAATTTCATCACAAGAATCGTATTAGTCTTTAAATTCAACTAGTTATTCTTTAGTTTACACATCGATAATACATATTTTCTCGCCAGCATAAGCTAATAACGTGCAATCGTGGTTATATGTCATTGTATGTACATGACCGTTATTATGCGTAATAATTTTAATTGGTTTTTCATCAAATATATTCCTAAATTCAATAGTTGATTTTGTACCTACAACAAATTCTTAACAATTACTGTGAAATACAGCTGACATTCCATTTACTTTTTTTATTAGTTTTTATTATTCAATATCCCATAAACTTAATTCAAAGTTATGATTCTAAAAGTTGAGAAATAATATTTGTAATATATTGTTATTACAAAAAGATACCTTGCATGTGTATCCTTCGTATACATTTCGTATTTCGTTATTTACAGTTATTGTTGATTATAATACAGTACATGTACCATCAGATGCATTCCAACGCAGTATATTTTCATTTCGATCAACTGAAATGATATATTTTTAATCATAATTATATAAAATAAATTCTTTGTCCAAACTAGAATTATGACCTATATGTTGTTTTAGTAGTGGTGTAGAATCAATAGAAGTAAATTTGATGATGTTATCGACACTAACTGAAATAATGGTTTTATAATCCTTGCTAAAGCTAATATTTATTATTTCTCCATTATTAGCATCAAAGCTTTTGATTAATTGAAAATGTTAAGTTTCCCATAAATGCAGCTTACCGCTTTAATCACCAGCCACTAAATATTATCCATTGCCAGATATCAACAATGCTGTTATCTTTTCTTTACTATCTTATAAAATAACAACTGGTTCAAATGTTGACATATTTAATATGTAAATTTTATTACTTTCAATAAAACTGTAAATTATTACAGTATCATCAAAATTTGTAAGTACTATATTATATCTATAACCAATTTGAGTTGGTTTATCGATTTTGTGAACTAATTCACCGCATTCAAATTCTAAAATATAAATTGTATTATATGATAAGCATAAAATATACTTACAATTATAACTGAAATCTATTTAATTTATATCTTCTTTAAATTAAATTTCTTTTATAAGAGAATAATCATCCGTTGAATAAATTTTTAATGAATTGTCATAACTTTAAAGAAGATATTTGGAATTTTTACTATACACTCCATTTATTTTCTTTTTGAATATTGAATAAGATTTAATTAATTTAAAGTCTTTGATACTCATTACATCTAATTAGTTTTTATTCATTATTATAATGTTATTTGAACAAAATTTAACATACATAGTTGATTAACATTATTCTGGTTAATACTAACAGATAATATTTTATTACTGAGTGTTATATAAGGAAACAAGATCGTTTTAATTTTGACTTACAAAGTACTCGCCATTTTAGCTAAACGAAACACAAAATTATTTTTCAAGGTACTTTTATTAACCAAATTATACATTATCCATGTTAGCATTCTTAAATATTGCATTTTCAAGCCATGCTTACTAAAAATCAACATTTTACAAGTTAGCGCCTGTAAAATCTGCACCAAGCATCATTGCAGAACTCAAATTTGCTCCTGGTATCTTAATATTCTAAAAATTCATGTATTAAAACGATTCATTAGCCATATTCAATATTGTAATTGCATTGGCTGCTGCTATTGAAACTCTTGCGTCTGTTTTTGACATTTTAATAATTTCATAAAGCTAATTTTTGAACGTTATGTATCTTATTATATTTTCATTGAAGAATTAAAATACACCTTTGTCAGAAATTAGATTATTGTTGAATGAACAGGTTAGGGCTTCCGTTGTATTGGTTATGAGCCAATTTACTTATTTAACACCGTTTTTTGCAGCGAAATATTCTTGAATCGATTTATGAATGAAGCTGTAGAATTTTGAGGAAACGTTCAATGGAACTCCTCTTCTTACTGTTTCTAATTGTTTATTTTTCTAGTTAAAGAACTCGGACCATTAGCTTGATGTATCAGTTATTTTGTATTCGACGATAGTTTTTAGCGAATCTGTCATTTTCGTTGCCAGTTTCAGTGCATATTTTTCGTATTCAGTTTTCAGGTTGTATATTTCTGTGTTTACGTTATTGTTGAACATCCTCTCTTCTTCTGTTCTGAACCAGTGTTGAGCGAACTCTTCGTACAAATCTAGCGAGATTAGCTTCTCGTTTGATTGGATTTTATTTCGCTTTGATACAAGTTATGGTAGGACGGAGACGATCATGCTCAAAACAAACGGGTTTTAAACGAGTTCCAGGAGCCCTGGTATTGTATCGATGTGAGTTCTGTAAACCTCCCAGCTCCATTTATTTTGTTATTTTAAAACGAATCTTTGCAAATAGTCATTAACTTACTAATCGCTGAAGTGAACTAGCACAACTTCGGTGAACGCAACTGATCTATCTAGTTGTGAGGGGATAAAATACCGCTGGTAGTTCGAGTCGCTGGCTATGTGCGAGCTTCTGCACGTAAACAGCGTTTTGCAATTCCAATTCAAAAGATGGTTCAATTGATGCAAATTTTTTGTGCACTAAACCTCATCAAACCCGTCAATCACAAACAAAAACTACATATTTGACGATTATAGGCTTTGCACTTCAATTTAACTGAATTTTATTTCAGCCAGCGTTTCCTCTATCATTTGCATTTACCAGTTTTACAATTACGGAAGGTTTATATAAATAGGAACAATTTATCGCTAGTCCAGCAATTTTGTTATTAAATACTGGCAGAAAATAGTTTTTCCCGTGCCAGCACCACCTTGAATAAGCATAGATTTTAACTTTGGATCTGTGATAAACTTCATAACCATCTAATCAACATCAACTATTTTAGAAAAGTTATTAATATCAGCACTATCACGAACACCGTTTTCGGGAATATACATACTAAGTCTCGTTTGCCAATTTACACTTTCTTATTTATAATAATCAAAAATAGAAGTAACAAGTTCCTAGTCCTTCTTTCCATTAATTTATTTATCAATAATATTGAGTCTCTATTACAAATTTGTCATTTGAACTTCTTAATTTTCAATATTATTGTAAAGCTGCTCAAGTACTTTACTTTTAACATCCATGAGTTGGTGTATTTAAATAGTAAACTGAATAGTATTTAAGATTTATATTTTTATCTCTTCGTACTTTTGGAATTCTTCTGTACTATCTCCAATGTTATTATCTAGATACTTTTAAATATCTTACAGTTATTTCCCATATTCAAGCAGTTCTTCATCTTGTTTATTTTTGCTTTTCTCCCAGCTTTCTTGTAATTTTTTCTTTTGTTTTTAAATATATTCTGCATTTTTGAGAGTTGTTTAGACTGTCTTGTTTTCTTCGTGAGCAATCATATCCAAATAGATTTGTGTGAGCTAGTCTACTGGATTCGGGGTAGTTGCGTTTCTTATGCAAAGCTATGCAACTCTATCTCTTATTTTCCAGGAATTCGGTTCGTGCTTGAAGTGGGAAAATTATGTTAATAATTTAACGATGAGTTCTATTTATTGGTTATGCTCCTCAAGGAAAGTTTCAATTGCGTCTATTCCAGCAAATATTACATGCCAATCATTTTTCTCTTGTAATTAGTCCAAGATGCCTGTGATTAGTTCTGGTTTATTTTGCGAGATGAATTGCGTGTAGTAGTTGGTCATAACCGCTAGTACCCACGTTTCGTCCATTTTTTCGCTTTTGTGCCCACATATTTTGGCAATTGTTTCTTTTCCAGCTTACAAAACAACTTTGTACTCTGCGTCCAATATCCCAGTCGCGATTAACTTGGCATATTCCAGAACTGAGCTCGATAAATCGTTTTTACCGGTTCCAAGTAGCTTCACGCAAGAGCAAATGCACTCCAATTCGAACAAGAGCTCGTTCGCGTTTACTGAAGCAGAAACGGAATTTTAAAGTTATTTCACCTTTTCAAGCCAGTTCTGTTTTTAAATTTGAGGCACTTTATCAGTTTTGTTAAAAACCTAGTGTAAATATAATTGGGATGCATGCGCAAGCTGCTTCTGCAGATAGGGACAAGATAATGACGGAATCTGGTCCAGCATTTTGAGAAATACTTGAACAGGATTCGCACACTGCTGAGAATAAGACAGAGACTTCTGAATTATATCAAATATTAGACTCTTTTACTTTACAGTGTCGCCAGAATCGAGCGCGGACTACAGCTCAGATAATAACTAGTTTATCTGTAAATCAGTATTTACGTCTTTGATAACCAACGTATCTTGTTTACGCAGAATTTAGGAACTGTTTTTAGCGTTTTGATTAGATAGTGATGATGCACAACCCATATGTGAAGTGAAACAACATATGAATGTGATCAAATACATATAAGGCGTGAAAATGTGTCCATTAAATCAATTTTGAATCTATATAAATTAATAAATATAGTGTTAACATTCATATTTAACTTATAATAATTGTTTATTAACGTTAGTTGCTTACTTTCCATATTTGTGTAACGTAGCCATCCAACAATAGACAATAAGAGCACTTTTGACAATCATAGGCAATAAGACAATCATTGACTCTATTGTGTGCCACAATTACAGATTAAATGACAATTAGAATTTTATAACTTTTCCTTTAACTCTATTTTATAGTATTTATACAACTGATGACTAATTATAATTTTAGCATCATATTTCAAACATATTCACTATAATATGGAGTCAACTAAAATATTTATATTTTCATCGTTCACTGATGATAAGGTTACAGTTTAGTGAGTCATTTTATTTTCATCGCTTTTGTTCATTTTCCAAAAGCTAAAATAAAGTTTAGACAATAAGATACCGTTTTTAGCTTTTAAATCATAATTGTATATATCAACTTTCAAGTCGCATTTAAGAAATTTAAGAAATGAGGTAACTATACCGTATAGTTACCTAAATTCTGTTAAAACATCAATAATTTCTATTGAAGGGGTCTGTATTCGAGGTAATATATATTACAGTTAGGTATTATTATATTTATTATATATTATTATTACAAAAGAAATAGGACTAATAGTAATATTATTAATAATAACGTGTCAACTATTCTTGACAACTTCAAATATGTTTAATACGGAAAGTTACAACACGCCTTTTTAAAATCAAACAGAATACAATGAAGCGATGATCGAAATATATACAGATTAAGTAGAAAATTATTAACTAATTATAATTATTAAATAGAAATATAAAAAGATCAAGCTATGCAGAATATATGTATTCGAGGTGGGAAATTTTCGTATTCGTATTATATAATTTTATGAAATGATAACTCATATATTTATATAGATATAATTATTTGAGAGTTTTTATTTACTCTGTTTGAAACTTAAATATATCTAATCACTAAACAGTATCATTTTTGGAAATCTTGAATAACAAAAACTTTTGTCATTGTTGGTCATTACCGCACTACTTAATAAAGTAAAAATTTCATTTTGGTAACTATTAAAAAGTTTTGAAGCTTCAACTTGCAATATTCATTTTTAAATCAGACTAAATAATATATTATTAAATTCAATCTGGAGGTACTGCTGCGCTAGACGGAATATGTTGTATATTAAGTACTGATATACATTCAGAACAATTATTTCAAACTAATTTATTACTTAATTTTCTTTACTTGAACAAATTATATTTTAGTTCAGTTTCATTATTTCTCAAAGAAGTAATAAATATTATATTGAGTGCATTTTGAGAAGCCTCCGCAGTTTAAAACTAAATTTAAACTTAAGTTGATGTCTTTGAGTTGAATGGAGCTGACATTTTACTTCATTTCAAGAATAATAATATTATATTAAAAATCATATTATCTATTTTACTAACATCCTAGTATTATCTTAGTGAGCTTGTGAACCAACTAAATTGAAATATTTATAATTTTTAACAATTTTTTTGATTAAGCATTATAAGTGTCTGATTATCATTAATACTTATAATTATTACTGAGAAACGAACAGAATTCCATTAACTGTTACTAAATATTGTTTTAAATAATTTATTATCTTTTTGTATCTTATCAATAATTCAATTGTAATCAATTTCTGGTTGAAAATCTGCAGCTAAAGCATTATTAATGCATTTTGAGGGTGCTATTAATACTGTCCTGCTTCATAGCTGACTGGATTAAAATTATTATTATACTAAATTGCTCTAGATTTCTTTATTATAATAAACTATTTTGTTTTATATTGAAGTTGCATTAGGTTATGGTCTAATATCAAAATTTATTTGGAGAGCGCAGCAATACCTTTAATAGGATAAAGATAATGCACGATCTAAGAAATAAATTTTGATGCTTCAATCCATTTTTTATAGAAATTTCTATAATATCAAGATATCTGATTTGAAGACGTTTTGGAAGCCGAGGTTCTTTCAATAACAAGTTAGTTTCAGCAGGTGCTTGTAAACTCCATATTGGGAGGATTATATTAAGAAGCGCAGCTTATTATGTCTATTTAAAAGATGCTATGCAATCTTAAAGGCTTTGGAACCGATAAAGTTTATTCACATGTTGTGTCGACTAAAATCATATTATACCCGTTTCCGACTTCGCAGTTAAGAACATACAAATCAGGAATCACGTCCTTCAAGAATCTGATCATATTATTCATGCCGTCCTTACCAGACATTATTCCGTGCATTACCACAACAGGTGGCTATTTAGATACAATATTAAGAAGAATAAGCGTTTTGGTGTGTAATTTTGAAATAGAATAAATAATATTATAAATCGAAACACAACTTTTAAAATACCAATCAATTAAAATGTATCTAGAAAAATGTACAATTAAATGTACTATAGTACCTTGTTTATAGAGACCGTCACTTTTTCCGTTATAGAGGCCATCCGTTATAGAAGCCAAAAAAAGCATTTCCTAAAGAAAACAAATCAAATTTTTCAATATGGTCTCTTGCCATTATGATGTTTTGAGTAGGGATGGTTATTTATACTACTTTAAAATACTTTTGAAAAAGTATACTACATGTTGAACTACACGTTAGAGAGACTATAATAGTAATTGCTTGTTATATTTTCTGTTATTAAGGTAAATATGCACATTAATAGATGCAAATATGTCAATATTCCTGATTTAGAAAATTTAGTTAATTTAAATTTGAAGTGGGAGAAATAAAACAAAGATTAATGAAGTTCCCCAGGGTCATTAGAAAATTAAAATAAAATAAAAGGGAAAGAAACGGTTATTCTTTAAGTTATATTACAAAATAAAGTATCAACGACTAAAGTATTAACGACTTTTGAAATTTATACTACAATGTAGTATAAAAAACCATCCCTAGTTTTGAGATGTACTAAAAGAGTATTTTAAATAGTGATACTTTTAGTAATTGTTCTTTCCTTAGTCATATACCATAAGATAAAGTAAATAAGTTACTTGATATTAAAAAAGATGTTAAATCACACATAGAACTAAATACATTAAAGCTGTTACATAAATGAGGAAGCGGAATCACTTAGATTGGAAACAAAGATGAAAGCAAAAAAAAGGTATTATTATATTTATTATATATATCCCACTCACTTAACTTTCGTTTATACTAGTTCGGTCTTCTGTACAGGAACTGTAAGTTCACGCGAATGATCATTAGTTTTAGATACACCTATGTACGTTAGGTGCACCTCCGCAGCCAAGGCAACCAACGACTCGGGTACAAGCATCCAGGGGCGTAACGCGGCTGCTTCATGCAAGCCGATCTATACGGGAATCCACCTGCGTCGTACCATCTGCGTTTCTAAGGAAGCAATGGAGCGGTTGCAGCTTTCCAATGCTGAAGGCTCGTTGATGGCATGCCCTTAGCCATACCGATCCTTGATGATGCCAGCTCAGCACTTTAAACCGGGGGATTTTACCTTCCGCCACCGATTTGGCCGCATCTCAGGAAATAAATCCTGGTGGGAACAAGAAGCGCGATCAAATGAACCCATCATCGACCACACTAAACAAAGCTGGTATTTCAGCAATGCCTCTTCAGCTCTAACGTCGGACGCCGAGCCTAATCGTTCAAGATTTAACATTCATTAACGACTAAAAATTCAGAAAATGTATTTACGATATAATCTGTTATATTAAAACTATATAATGGTGATTATGTCAAAATATTTGTGTTTAAATGGACATATTTTAATAAAAAGTGGTGGAGTGGTTTATTATTGATTTTAATACATAAATGTACATTTTAAGACCTTGAACTCGCAAATTTTTTGACCATGATAAACCGTTGTTCAATTAATACTTACGAAAATTAAATAATAATAAAATACAAACTAATTTATAAAATATGTTTCATTGTTCGCTTTCATCTGAATTTGCAGATTGATCTCGCAATTGTTCCATTAAAGCTTTGTTTTAATCTGATAAGTTATATACATTTTCAAATTAACAGTTTTCAAGATGCAATTTGTGTTATCCACCTATCCATCGAATTTTATTTTCAGTTTTATCATATAATTTTAAACATTTTAAATCTATCACAGATAATTCCAATTGATTCGAGCTGATTTTAATTGAATTTATCGACTTAAATGTTTTTTGCAAATCAATTTCATCTTCTATAAACTACATATTTCCTTATAAATCAAATTTAGTGAAGCGAATGTCCCTTTATTTATGCATATATAAACACAATATCTCTTAATTATTTGGGCTAAAGCTAATTTCATCACAAGAATCGTATTAGTCTTTAAATTCAACTAGTTATTCTTTAGTTTACACATCGATAATACATATTTTCTCGCCAGCATAAGCTAATAACGTGCAATCGTGGTTATATGTCATTGTATGTACATGACCGTTATTATGCGTAATAATTTTAATTGGTTTTTCATCAAATATATTCCTAAATTCAATAGTTGATTTTGTACCTACAACAAATTCTTAACAATTACTGTGAAATACAGCTGACATTCCATTTACTTTTTTTATTAGTTTTTATTATTCAATATCCCATAAACTTAATTCAAAGTTATGATTCTAAAAGTTGAGAAATAATATTTGTAATATATTGTTATTACAAAAAGATACCTTGCATGTGTATCCTTCGTATACATTTCGTATTTCGTTATTTACAGTTATTGTTGATTATAATACAGTACATGTACCATCAGATGCATTCCAACGCAGTATATTTTCATTTCGATCAACTGAAATGATATATTTTTAATCATAATTATATAAAATAAATTCTTTGTCCAAACTAGAATTATGACCTATATGTTGTTTTAGTAGTGGTGTAGAATCAATAGAAGTAAATTTGATGATGTTATCGACACTAACTGAAATAATGGTTTTATAATCCTTGCTAAAGCTAATATTTATTATTTCTCCATTATTAGCATCAAAGCTTTTGATTAATTGAAAATGTTAAGTTTCCCATAAATGCAGCTTACCGCTTTAATCACCAGCCACTAAATATTATCCATTGCCAGATATCAACAATGCTGTTATCTTTTCTTTACTATCTTATAAAATAACAACTGGTTCAAATGTTGACATATTTAATATGTAAATTTTATTACTTTCAATAAAACTGTAAATTATTACAGTATCATCAAAATTTGTAAGTACTATATTATATCTATAACCAATTTGAGTTGGTTTATCGATTTTGTGAACTAATTCACCGCATTCAAATTCTAAAATATAAATTGTATTATATGATAAGCATAAAATATACTTACAATTATAACTGAAATCTATTTAATTTATATCTTCTTTAAATTAAATTTCTTTTATAAGAGAATAATCATCCGTTGAATAAATTTTTAATGAATTGTCATAACTTTAAAGAAGATATTTGGAATTTTTACTATACACTCCATTTATTTTCTTTTTGAATATTGAATAAGATTTAATTAATTTAAAGTCTTTGATACTCATTACATCTAATTAGTTTTTATTCATTATTATAATGTTATTTGAACAAAATTTAACATACATAGTTGATTAACATTATTCTGGTTAATACTAACAGATAATATTTTATTACTGAGTGTTATATAAGGAAACAAGATCGTTTTAATTTTGACTTACAAAGTACTCGCCATTTTAGCTAAACGAAACACAAAATTATTTTTCAAGGTACTTTTATTAACCAAATTATACATTATCCATGTTAGCATTCTTAAATATTGCATTTTCAAGCCATGCTTACTAAAAATCAACATTTTACAAGTTAGCGCCTGTAAAATCTGCACCAAGCATCATTGCAGAACTCAAATTTGCTCCTGGTATCTTAATATTCTAAAAATTCATGTATTAAAACGATTCATTAGCCATATTCAATATTGTAATTGCATTGGCTGCTGCTATTGAAACTCTTGCGTCTGTTTTTGACATTTTAATAATTTCATAAAGCTAATTTTTGAACGTTATGTATCTTATTATATTTTCATTGAAGAATTAAAATACACCTTTGTCAGAAATTAGATTATTGTTGAATGAACAGGTTAGGGCTTCCGTTGTATTGGTTATGAGCCAATTTACTTATTTAACACCGTTTTTTGCAGCGAAATATTCTTGAATCGATTTATGAATGAAGCTGTAGAATTTTGAGGAAACGTTCAATGGAACTCCTCTTCTTACTGTTTCTAATTGTTTATTTTTCTAGTTAAAGAACTCGGACCATTAGCTTGATGTATCAGTTATTTTGTATTCGACGATAGTTTTTAGCGAATCTGTCATTTTCGTTGCCAGTTTCAGTGCATATTTTTCGTATTCAGTTTTCAGGTTGTATATTTCTGTGTTTACGTTATTGTTGAACATCCTCTCTTCTTCTGTTCTGAACCAGTGTTGAGCGAACTCTTCGTACAAATCTAGCGAGATTAGCTTCTCGTTTGATTGGATTTTATTTCGCTTTGATACAAGTTATGGTAGGACGGAGACGATCATGCTCAAAACAAACGGGTTTTAAACGAGTTCCAGGAGCCCTGGTATTGTATCGATGTGAGTTCTGTAAACCTCCCAGCTCCATTTATTTTGTTATTTTAAAACGAATCTTTGCAAATAGTCATTAACTTACTAATCGCTGAAGTGAACTAGCACAACTTCGGTGAACGCAACTGATCTATCTAGTTGTGAGGGGATAAAATACCGCTGGTAGTTCGAGTCGCTGGCTATGTGCGAGCTTCTGCACGTAAACAGCGTTTTGCAATTCCAATTCAAAAGATGGTTCAATTGATGCAAATTTTTTGTGCACTAAACCTCATCAAACCCGTCAATCACAAACAAAAACTACATATTTGACGATTATAGGCTTTGCACTTCAATTTAACTGAATTTTATTTCAGCCAGCGTTTCCTCTATCATTTGCATTTACCAGTTTTACAATTACGGAAGGTTTATATAAATAGGAACAATTTATCGCTAGTCCAGCAATTTTGTTATTAAATACTGGCAGAAAATAGTTTTTCCCGTGCCAGCACCACCTTGAATAAGCATAGATTTTAACTTTGGATCTGTGATAAACTTCATAACCATCTAATCAACATCAACTATTTTAGAAAAGTTATTAATATCAGCACTATCACGAACACCGTTTTCGGGAATATACATACTAAGTCTCGTTTGCCAATTTACACTTTCTTATTTATAATAATCAAAAATAGAAGTAACAAGTTCCTAGTCCTTCTTTCCATTAATTTATTTATCAATAATATTGAGTCTCTATTACAAATTTGTCATTTGAACTTCTTAATTTTCAATATTATTGTAAAGCTGCTCAAGTACTTTACTTTTAACATCCATGAGTTGGTGTATTTAAATAGTAAACTGAATAGTATTTAAGATTTATATTTTTATCTCTTCGTACTTTTGGAATTCTTCTGTACTATCTCCAATGTTATTATCTAGATACTTTTAAATATCTTACAGTTATTTCCCATATTCAAGCAGTTCTTCATCTTGTTTATTTTTGCTTTTCTCCCAGCTTTCTTGTAATTTTTTCTTTTGTTTTTAAATATATTCTGCATTTTTGAGAGTTGTTTAGACTGTCTTGTTTTCTTCGTGAGCAATCATATCCAAATAGATTTGTGTGAGCTAGTCTACTGGATTCGGGGTAGTTGCGTTTCTTATGCAAAGCTATGCAACTCTATCTCTTATTTTCCAGGAATTCGGTTCGTGCTTGAAGTGGGAAAATTATGTTAATAATTTAACGATGAGTTCTATTTATTGGTTATGCTCCTCAAGGAAAGTTTCAATTGCGTCTATTCCAGCAAATATTACATGCCAATCATTTTTCTCTTGTAATTAGTCCAAGATGCCTGTGATTAGTTCTGGTTTATTTTGCGAGATGAATTGCGTGTAGTAGTTGGTCATAACCGCTAGTACCCACGTTTCGTCCATTTTTTCGCTTTTGTGCCCACATATTTTGGCAATTGTTTCTTTTCCAGCTTACAAAACAACTTTGTACTCTGCGTCCAATATCCCAGTCGCGATTAACTTGGCATATTCCAGAACTGAGCTCGATAAATCGTTTTTACCGGTTCCAAGTAGCTTCACGCAAGAGCAAATGCACTCCAATTCGAACAAGAGCTCGTTCGCGTTTACTGAAGCAGAAACGGAATTTTAAAGTTATTTCACCTTTTCAAGCCAGTTCTGTTTTTAAATTTGAGGCACTTTATCAGTTTTGTTAAAAACCTAGTGTAAATATAATTGGGATGCATGCGCAAGCTGCTTCTGCAGATAGGGACAAGATAATGACGGAATCTGGTCCAGCATTTTGAGAAATACTTGAACAGGATTCGCACACTGCTGAGAATAAGACAGAGACTTCTGAATTATATCAAATATTAGACTCTTTTACTTTACAGTGTCGCCAGAATCGAGCGCGGACTACAGCTCAGATAATAACTAGTTTATCTGTAAATCAGTATTTACGTCTTTGATAACCAACGTATCTTGTTTACGCAGAATTTAGGAACTGTTTTTAGCGTTTTGATTAGATAGTGATGATGCACAACCCATATGTGAAGTGAAACAACATATGAATGTGATCAAATACATATAAGGCGTGAAAATGTGTCCATTAAATCAATTTTGAATCTATATAAATTAATAAATATAGTGTTAACATTCATATTTAACTTATAATAATTGTTTATTAACGTTAGTTGCTTACTTTCCATATTTGTGTAACGTAGCCATCCAACAATAGACAATAAGAGCACTTTTGACAATCATAGGCAATAAGACAATCATTGACTCTATTGTGTGCCACAATTACAGATTAAATGACAATTAGAATTTTATAACTTTTCCTTTAACTCTATTTTATAGTATTTATACAACTGATGACTAATTATAATTTTAGCATCATATTTCAAACATATTCACTATAATATGGAGTCAACTAAAATATTTATATTTTCATCGTTCACTGATGATAAGGTTACAGTTTAGTGAGTCATTTTATTTTCATCGCTTTTGTTCATTTTCCAAAAGCTAAAATAAAGTTTAGACAATAAGATACCGTTTTTAGCTTTTAAATCATAATTGTATATATCAACTTTCAAGTCGCATTTAAGAAATTTAAGAAATGAGGTAACTATACCGTATAGTTACCTAAATTCTGTTAAAACATCAATAATTTCTATTGAAGGGGTCTGTATTCGAGGTAATATATATTACAGTTAGGTATTATTATATTTATTATATATTATTATTACAAAAGAAATAGGACTAATAGTAATATTATTAATAATAACGTGTCAACTATTCTTGACAACTTCAAATATGTTTAATACGGAAAGTTACAACACGCCTTTTTAAAATCAAACAGAATACAATGAAGCGATGATCGAAATATATACAGATTAAGTAGAAAATTATTAACTAATTATAATTATTAAATAGAAATATAAAAAGATCAAGCTATGCAGAATATATGTATTCGAGGTGGGAAATTTTCGTATTCGTATTATATAATTTTATGAAATGATAACTCATATATTTATATAGATATAATTATTTGAGAGTTTTTATTTACTCTGTTTGAAACTTAAATATATCTAATCACTAAACAGTATCATTTTTGGAAATCTTGAATAACAAAAACTTTTGTCATTGTTGGTCATTACCGCACTACTTAATAAAGTAAAAATTTCATTTTGGTAACTATTAAAAAGTTTTGAAGCTTCAACTTGCAATATTCATTTTTAAATCAGACTAAATAATATATTATTAAATTCAATCTGGAGGTACTGCTGCGCTAGACGGAATATGTTGTATATTAAGTACTGATATACATTCAGAACAATTATTTCAAACTAATTTATTACTTAATTTTCTTTACTTGAACAAATTATATTTTAGTTCAGTTTCATTATTTCTCAAAGAAGTAATAAATATTATATTGAGTGCATTTTGAGAAGCCTCCGCAGTTTAAAACTAAATTTAAACTTAAGTTGATGTCTTTGAGTTGAATGGAGCTGACATTTTACTTCATTTCAAGAATAATAATATTATATTAAAAATCATATTATCTATTTTACTAACATCCTAGTATTATCTTAGTGAGCTTGTGAACCAACTAAATTGAAATATTTATAATTTTTAACAATTTTTTTGATTAAGCATTATAAGTGTCTGATTATCATTAATACTTATAATTATTACTGAGAAACGAACAGAATTCCATTAACTGTTACTAAATATTGTTTTAAATAATTTATTATCTTTTTGTATCTTATCAATAATTCAATTGTAATCAATTTCTGGTTGAAAATCTGCAGCTAAAGCATTATTAATGCATTTTGAGGGTGCTATTAATACTGTCCTGCTTCATAGCTGACTGGATTAAAATTATTATTATACTAAATTGCTCTAGATTTCTTTATTATAATAAACTATTTTGTTTTATATTGAAGTTGCATTAGGTTATGGTCTAATATCAAAATTTATTTGGAGAGCGCAGCAATACCTTTAATAGGATAAAGATAATGCACGATCTAAGAAATAAATTTTGATGCTTCAATCCATTTTTTATAGAAATTTCTATAATATCAAGATATCTGATTTGAAGACGTTTTGGAAGCCGAGGTTCTTTCAATAACAAGTTAGTTTCAGCAGGTGCTTGTAAACTCCATATTGGGAGGATTATATTAAGAAGCGCAGCTTATTATGTCTATTTAAAAGATGCTATGCAATCTTAAAGGCTTTGGAACCGATAAAGTTTATTCACATGTTGTGTCGACTAAAATCAGTTGTTCAGTTCTTTGATAGGAGTGGATAAAAATGAAATGAAAGTGCTAAGTAGTTATTTTCATAATACTATGTCAGTACAATAATATTACAATTTCAACACTCCAACCTGATTATTTAGATGGCCGATACCATATTGCAGAATTTATCATTTATGGATGAATTACGAATTAATAAACTAACTCTCTACAGATGTTACTAATATGTCTTGAAGATACACCAACTTAAATATAGCAGTTGTGGATTAATCACTGCAAGTTTAAAAATATATAAGCAGGCATTTAATAAATATAAAATATATAAGTGCTAAGCCTTTCAAACAATAATATACGAAATGAGAAAACTTGTTCATTAAATAAAATACAAGAAATATTTTGGCTTAGAGGAATTGTACTTACAAAGCAATCTAATTAAAGATATTTCTGCACTTTATTAAATGCATTTATTAAACCATCTTATTATCAGCGAGAATAATATGGCGAATGAGGGGTCGAGTGCTTATAGATTGACTTTTGGCATAAAAATAAAATATTACATTACTTCTAAATCTTATAAAATTTGAAAATCAAAAAGATATGTATTCGAGGTGGGAAATTTTCGTATTCGTATTATATAATTTTATGAAATGATAACTCATATATTTATATAGATATAATTATTTGAGAGTTTTTATTTACTCTGTTTGAAACTTAAATATATCTAATCACTAAACAGTATCATTTTTGGAAATCTTGAATAACAAAAACTTTTGTCATTGTTGGTCATTACCGCACTACTTAATAAAGTAAAAATTTCATTTTGGTAACTATTAAAAAGTTTTGAAGCTTCAACTTGCAATATTCATTTTTAAATCAGACTAAATAATATATTATTAAATTCAATCTGGAGGTACTGCTGCGCTAGACGGAATATGTTGTATATTAAGTACTGATATACATTCAGAACAATTATTTCAAACTAATTTATTACTTAATTTTCTTTACTTGAACAAATTATATTTTAGTTCAGTTTCATTATTTCTCAAAGAAGTAATAAATATTATATTGAGTGCATTTTGAGAAGCCTCCGCAGTTTAAAACTAAATTTAAACTTAAGTTGATGTCTTTGAGTTGAATGGAGCTGACATTTTACTTCATTTCAAGAATAATAATATTATATTAAAAATCATATTATCTATTTTACTAACATCCTAGTATTATCTTAGTGAGCTTGTGAACCAACTAAATTGAAATATTTATAATTTTTAACAATTTTTTTGATTTAGCATTATAAGTGTCTGATTATCATTAATACTTATAATTATTACTGAGAAACGAACAGAATTCCATTAACTGTTACTAAATATTGTTTTAAATAATTTATTATCTTTTTGTATCTTATCAATAATTCAATTGTAATCAATTTCTGGTTGAAAATCTGCAGCTAAAGCATTATTAATGCATTTTGAGGGTGCTATTAATACTGTCCTGCTTCATAGCTGACTGGATTAAAATTATTATTATACTAAATTGCTCTAGATTTCTTTATTATAATAAACTATTTTGTTTTATATTGAAGTTGCATTAGGTTATGGTCTAATATCAAAATTTATTTGGAGAGCGCAGCAATACCTTTAATAGGATAAAGATAATGCACGATCTAAGAAATAAATTTTGATGCTTCAATCCATTTTTTATAGAAATTTCTATAATATCAAGATATCTGATTTGAAGACGTTTTGGAAGCCGAGGTTCTTTCAATAACAAGTTAGTTTCAGCAGGTGCTTGTAAACTCCATATTGGGAGGATTATATTAAGAAGCGCAGCTTATTATGTCTATTTAAAAGATGCTATGCAATCTTAAAGGCTTTGGAACCGATAAAGTTTATTCACATGTTGTGTCGACTAAAATCAGTTGTTCAGTTCTTTGATAGGAGTGGATAAAAATGAAATGAAAGTGCTAAGTAGTTATTTTCATAATACTATGTCAGTACAATAATATTACAATTTCAACACTCCAACCTGATTATTTAGATGGCCGATACCATATTCAAAAAGTTGTCTGCATGCATTTTATTGAAATATAACAAGGATTTTGCGGAATTTATAGAAATTGATTCACATAAGAAACTGTAATATTTTAGAAATTTCCACACCCTTTTGAGCACTTTTTATTTTAATCCACTTCACTATTAAAATGCCATTTACTAATGAAACTGGGAAGCTATATGCTTAATTAAGAGCTAAAGATGCAGCGAATCAATAAAAAAATTATTAAAATCTTGCATAGAATATGCACTAGGCCGTAAGAATATAAAAATTATAAGAATAAGTAAAAGAAGCAAGTGAAAGAAATGATGAAGAAGAACCTCCTGTTATAGACTAATTTGCTGCGAATACTGAAATTTAAGTTCTTTAAGAATAAGATAAAAACGTATTTACCTAAAAAAGATTAATTTAGTCTCAATGCAAATAAGGAGTACAGCTGCTACAGAATTCTATTTTAAAAATACAAAGGATCCTAAAAGGACGTGCAATATTAGGACAATAACCCAGATATAAAAAGCTAACTCGTTCATTACTAAGTCCATAAAACCGGTCAAGCATTTAAAGAATTATTTGAAATTTTATAAAAGATAAAGGAAAAGTTACTAAATTATAGACTTCGGGTTATTGGATACGCTTTTGACGGTGATAACAAAGCAAGAAAACTTCTAACAGCACCTGTGTTCGAATTAATAAAATAAAGAATGAATAATATGGCCTTAAAGCACTAAATCACATCATATCAAGAAGTATATCCAGTTAAACCGTATAAAGATTTCATGGCCTCGACACCAGACCTGTGCCATATTTATAAGCGGTTGTTTTCTAGATTAATTGAACAACTGTTTTAGTAAGTATGCGGTCGAAGATTAATTGAGTTGAGAGGTTTATTTTATGTTATTAATTTTGTTGAAACGAAATAATGTTAAGCTTGTCAGTATTTCCACTTCGCAAATAATTAACAAAATTCTCGAAATCGACTTCAACCATTTAATAGGTAAATTACTATTTTCGTGTTCAATATATATTAAAACATATTATTCGTATTTTAAATCACTTTATTCATTTTTATAAATGTGTGTGTACCCTCTTATGTCATTTTATTCACTAATATGCGTTTTATAACACTCTGGACACAAATGATATCCTTTGCACGAACACACATATCTGCTATTACATTATTTGCAGCCGACACATTACACACTTACTTTTGTATATACATGATAGTGTTTATATGCTTCTATTACTGGTTCTTTAATTGGGCTTACTGGTTGGTTACAACCTTCAATTTTTCGTGGTGTAGCTTTAATTTCATATTTTGTTAGATTTATTTTCATTTAATCAATTATGCTTTCAATATAATCCGTTATTTTAATTTCTTTATATTCTGGATGCAATAATTTCATCAAAGAAAACCCATTAACTAATATTACTTACATAAAATAAATAAACATCCTTGTGGTCCAACGAGTACATCGTCCTGGAAACTTAATATTTTTGTAAGTTGGTCTACGTAATCAACTCCTTTATAATTATTATTGTAGTAACGAACTATTTCAGGTTGTTCTCTGGGAATACCACGAGAACTTACAAATTCTTACAATTAACAGGGTTATTTCACAAATTTTGATTTTGTATATATCATGGTTAAAGTTTTCTACTTTTTGCATTACCAGGTTTATTTTAGCTCAAAACTTCTTCTTCATGATCATTAAATATTTTATTTAGTTCTTCTAGATCATCTTCGTCATATTCATAGTCAGAATTTTCAGATTCTTCTTCATCAGATTCTATACCGTCTAAATTTGTCGATTTCTTCTAAATTATCGATTTCTTCTTCAGGTTAATCTAGTAACAATTTAATATGACCATAACAGACATTAGAATGTATTTCCTCCCATTCTCTGCAAGACATTCCAACTTCATCAGCTATAAACTAATTGCGTATTTTAGTGTTCTTAGACCAATTATCTTTGACAGATCCTCGCTCTTTACCTGATATCATCATTGTAAATAGTATCATTAAGTATTTATCGAATTCTGATTTAGTTAATCTAGAATGCCCTCCATATTTCTACATTTTTCTTACTTCTGTCAAAGTTTTAATGTTATTATAGAATTATGGAGTAAATAATTATGTATGGGTTTCATAGATGCTTTCATTCATTGTTGGCATTATTTTTGTTAGGTGCGAAGTGGAAATACTGACAAGCTTAACATTATTTCGTTTCAACAAAATTAATAACATAAAATAAACCTCTCAACTCAATTAATCTTCGACCGCATACTTACTAAAACAGTTGTTCAATTAATGACCAATGACCTGGAAGTGGCGTTTTTACCTAACTCAATTCCTATTTCAAAGTTACGTGTGCATTAATTACTCCCTCATATACCAGATAAAGTATTTGTTAAAACTGCAACTAGTAGGCTTTCTGATACAATTCCACTAAATCTATATACGTTTTCAAACCTTAGATTACTTGAGAACAATAATGGACTTCCTTAAGCCAAAGAAATTTTCTGCTATTTATTATTGTGCCTTCCAGCAGCGTCTGTGTTCCATAACACAAGTGCATAAGGATTTGTTGAATTGGCATACATTGTATTTCATGTATGTTATGCATACTACGATTTCTATTATTCAGATAAAAAAACAGAATTAGAAGATGATTCTGATGAAGAAGATGATATTGTTCCAATTGTTTAAAATTCCACTCCGAAGATTATATTTACAAAAGACTAATTAGTAGACTATATAACAATACTAGCGTTTTTCCTCAGAATAGTAACTAAGTACGACTATATCTCGATGCTGCATGTTGGAACTTACAAAAATGAATTAATGCATTCAACCATCAGAAGGATAAGTACTGGAGATAACTCAACTCAGCGCATTATTCAGACAATAAAAGCTATTGTTTTAAAAGATTTATTAGACCACTCAACAAATTATAATGAAGCGTTCCGTCGAGAACCTACAAAATATGCAAATGTTCTGGAAGGTAAGGTATAGCTATCCACAAAGCGAATGATCGAATTGCGACGAATAGCTCACACACTAATGTATTTTATATCTGGCGCCTCCAACAATCCAATTAAAGTAAAATACTGGTATTCAGGACACAGGAAAGTGAACAAGAATTTCAGTGTTATAACTGACTTTTGTAAATTACATGGAATGTACGATTGGAAAATAGTTGGAAAGAAGAAAGTTATCAAAGATTACATTCCAGGTCTAGATGTTACTGCCGCGGAAGCCAAAGGCATAATGGGTATGAACATTGTTGCAGCCAAGCAGTCTCAACAAACGCTTCGCAAACAAAAACTAATCGAGGAGGAAGAGTACAAGGATAATCAGTGAGCTTTATTTAATAAAGAGTCCAACTAACATTATTTATGAAAACAGATTAAATTACTCACACACCAAATTTTTTGCAGGGGCCATAGAATAATATTATATGTATATAAGTTTTTAAAAATCTAAACAGTTTTACGATATCTAAGAATGGGGCGGAATAAAATATTTGATGTATCGGTGTTGAGCGTTTTGTAAGATTTAGAACAACTTGATATAAGTAACAATAATATTTTAAATTTGTTTCTTGTGAAATATCACAAATACAAATATAATTTCGACACAGAATCATAAACCACCTCATCTATCTCTTAAGTTAGGTTATCAGTTAGACTTCAACATATATATGACATATCATATAATATCAACATAGCAAAGCATCATAGTAACTCAGCTAAATAATAAATCCAGATATAAATTTATTATGTGAAGACAATGCGCATTAATGCTTTGTAATCGTTAGTTAATCTAACAAACAAAGCAATAGTGGCTCTAAAATTAGATTAATACAATGATCTATGATTTTAATCATAAAAATTAAAAAATAATGGTTTTAAATGTATATTTTGTTGCATTAGGTTTTTAGATTATGAGTTCACAGGTACATTTGGAGGATTGCGTATGTTTTCTAATTGATTTTAATATCAAAATACTGGAAATGTACATGTAAGAACAGAAAATATATGCTAGTATAGATGTAATTTATGTAGTATATGTGTAATTCATTACATGTAAATAAATCACTTGTTTTATCAACAACAGAATCCTCTCTTTGACTTGGCTTCTTCTGGTTTGATATAAACTGGTTGGACATCGTCTTCTTCTTGTTTGTTCATCTTGTACAGCTCCTTGCCGATGTCAGTGAAGAGCGTCTGGATGTTGGTGCCGTCCTTCGCGCTGACCTCGTAGTACTTGTCGCTCTGACACTGGATCTTCACCTGGTCTATTTCGGCCGCGGTGCACTTCCTCTCCAAGTCGCACTTGTTGCCCACTAAAATGTACGTGCAGTTCGTCTGAGCCTTCTAAGCCTGCTGGAACCAAAACACGACTTGCTGCAGGGATTCTGGTTCGTTCAGGTCGAAGACGAGAAGCACCACGCGAGCGTCCTTCACGTAGGACGGTGTCAGGGCCTTGAAGCGCTCCTGGCCGCTGGTGTCCCAGAGGAACAGCTTCGTTTCGCGCTGCTGTCCGTCTTCGGTGAAAAACACGGTTTTGGAGAACCAGTCGATGCCCACGGAGGTGGTGTGGGTGGGGTCGAACACGTTGGACATGAAACGCGAGAGAATGGAGGTCTTGCCGGTCCTGGAATCCCCGATCGTCACGATTTTATTAGTCTTCATTTGGAAGGGCTGGAGTGGAATACGTGGATAAAGGGACGCGTTCGTATCCAAGTGCCGTCTGGTGGGTTTCCAGGATATTAATGCAGATTATATTGTTTGGTGTAGTGTGTTTAATGGAATTGTAATTCGCTTATAAGCTTACTTGTATTATTACTCAGCTGCTTAATCATATCATTTGAAGTAAACGCATACAGTTAATATTAATAATAACATGACTCACTTAATTACACTTACACTTATAATAATTGTTATAATCAAAATATATCTCAATAGTTATTTTAATTTTAATAAAACGAGGCTTCAAGGTGTGGGAACAAGGACTGAGCAAGGCAAGAAGGCGAAAACTCAAGACGGTCGGAGTAACATGGAGTAACCTGTTTAAAGAATAAGGTTACAATTACTGTGGTGTCCGAGCCAACTTTGATTTTAACAAATGTTTATGTAATAATTGCGCTTGAAAATTAAATCACTGTATTTATGCTAATTATAACATATTCAATTAATTCTGCGGTTCATTTCTTTTTCACTTCATCCTTCAAATGACGAAGCACACACGAAGCCGACGGATCACAATACAAGAGCGTCGCATAATGATGAGAATGTGAGAAACAGAATCACAAACTGTTGCAACCAAGAAATACATTGCTTGTTGCCTTCAATGTAGTCTCCAAACTGTTTATTCCATTTTAAGCACTTTGAAGTTACAGGCAAGCTAGAAGCTTCTCATGCCGATAATAGTGTCAGAAAATTTGACTAAGCTGAGATTTTCGCGTTGTTAAATATCGCCAGAGCCATAGATTCGAAACTCGACGAATCATAGCTGAAAAATACTAAGCCCTTCGTGGAATTTCCATGTCTCTAACAACGGTATCTCGTCTCCTGGCCAAATTCAGTTTAAGCTTCTATGTTGCTAAGATAAAGCCAAAACTTACCGAAAAGCATAAATTGGAAAGTTTGAACTTTGCTCGAATGAACCTGAAACAACCAATTGAATATTGGAGAACTTTTTAGTATACCGATGAGTATCGCTCAAAATGCTATGCAAATCGAGCGAGTAGAGTGCTCAGAACACCTAAAGACGAGTGGAATCCGAAGTATTTTCTCGAAGTGTAAAATATGGACTGTTTTCGTGCATGATCTATAGTACGATTAGCTATAGATATAAGGGTCCATTATGGTTTATGCCGTGCGGTACGACCATGAATTCAATTGTCAATTCTTAAGTTCTCAGACAAGTTACACTTCCATCACTTAATAGCATAACTTGAAGTTGCAACAAGATAACGCCCCGACACATTTTAGTAAGTATATGAAAAACTTTTATACTGCTAACAACATTGAGCTCTATCGCTTTCCAGTAATGAGTCCAGACTTAAATCCACTTTTTCACTGCTGGAATCCACTGAAGTCAAACATTTCCCCTGAAGAATGTACCACATATGACTTATTAAATGAAGAAGTAAAGAGGGCGTTGGAGTAAATCTCGTTAGATATCATCAATCATTTGATTGACTCTATGCCCAAAAGGTTAGAAGAAGTAATAAAATAGAAAGGAGACGCTACTAAACATTGAGTTAATATATAGTTAAAATTAATACAAAAAATAGTTTTGAAATAGTTAGTATTTTTTGAAATCAAAGTTGGCTTGGCGACCACAGTAAGTGAGTCATTTGATTTCAGTTACAGACACCTTTTCAAAAACTATATAGAGTATTAAAATTTCTAATTTCTTGATACTAATTAATTGAAAGTTATGTTGATCTTTGTGTTATAAATATATATCGGCTCACTCTTTTGGTACATCTCAAAAACATCCACTCAATCAATTACTTCAATCACAAGAAACATTTAAAAAAGCTATATTCATTTTAACGCGTTCTTTACTCCTGTACATAAAGGACTCTATATTTTCAGTGTTAATTTTTTGAGATATCGTCAAGTTATATCAATTCAGAAATGATAGTATTGTTTAATACTTTATCGACAAGTAATGAATCTCGCATTTTGGGCATTTTGCAACTTTGAACAATATATTTATGCTCTTGAAGATATAAGTAAAATTATACATATATAATAATTTTCACACCTCTAACAAGTTCATGTATCACTACTATATATAGCAAATACGATAAAACCTGTCTAAAATCGACCTAATTTCATAGTAACTGAGCTGTCCAGATGACAAGTGAGTAAAGATTTTATGATAATATGTTTATATAGGATTATTACAATAACTGTACAGATTAAATACTTTCATTAGACTCATTCTAAACAAATCTATAAACCGCCCATCTAAACTCAACTAAACGATGATTATTCTCCGATTTACTACATTTAAAAAGGATTCCCACAGCGCCTCTTGAATATTTATTACCAACTTTATTTTCGACCATATTTGAGTTATTTATCCAAGCTAATATGACAAAACAGAAAGAATACTTCCGTGGCTGGAATATATAAGTTCTAAACCGAATGTTTTCTTTTGTCAACTATTATCATATTGTTAGTTCTTCATGCAGTAGTGATACATGAACTTGTTAGAGGTGTGAAAATTATTATATATGTATAATTTTACTTATATCTTCAAGAGCATAAATATATTGTTCAAAGTTGCAAAATGCCCAAAATGCGAGGTTCATTACTTGTCTTTATCGTGTACTATTTAAAAAATGATGTATTCATTTTAACGCGTTCTTTACTCCTTCTTTACTCCACATAAATATGTTGTAGGATTGAGTTAGTTGAAGTGAAATTCAACATTATTTGTTAGTTATGACAGTGATGCTGATTGAGAAGAACAATATTTAAAAATATAGTTGTATCCGTAGATATCCTTTAGTATCTATTGAATAAATTCCTGTAATAAATTTAATATACTTTAAGAGGGTTGTTAAAACGTGTTTTTTGAAGAAAATAAAATTGTATGTACAGATACCTCTGAATCGAACATAAATGGTATCAAAGTTTCTCTTTCACTCTAACTGGTAAAAATAATTTAAACGATTTTGTAATTATTATTTTGCAGCTTATGACAATATTTATAATCTTCGATGTCGTTATGCTTTGGTGTAGTGGTGTAAGATAACATCATCATCGCCTGGCTTGGTCTTCTACTTCTAAAAATAATGAGTGAAATAATTATTTTCTGGACTCATAATTTTATTTATAAACTGTGAAGATAAATTTCCCCTCTTCCAAATGTTTAACTTCTTTAAGGGTCTGCATAAGAGAATGCGCTTGTGAACTTTAGTTGATTCATCGAGTGTACTAAAAGTATACCAAACACTTGACTAAGATGAACAGTGAGTTCGAATACAATGTTTGAATTATTTTGCAAATTAACAAAGTGACCTAAATTAGTAGAAACTGTGCGCGCTGATGTTGTTACAAGTTATTTAAACGAGATTTTAACACTCAGTTATTTAATTTGATAACTTTTAGTCTCCTGTACAACAAAAAAATGTGTAATGTTTTAAATTTCAACTATTTAATCTTTATTCTATTGCTATGGGAAAATATACGATTTCCAGCACATTTAGTGGTATTTAAAATAATATTCAAAGACGTATTCATAATGAAATACGAATTTTGCATTATATTACCACAGTTAACTATTGAGTAACTGAATACGTGTTTAAAAGTGTTAAAGATGCTATATGTCTTCATGTACCTTTACTAAGTTAAATGACTTGGCATTGAATCTTTTTTTGATAAATTTGTTCAATTTTAACTTTTGTTTTACATGGCTTACAAACATCGCAACTTCTGATAATAACATAAAACATCTATATTTCTTGAGAACACCGATACAAAGTGAATGAGTAAATTTTGTTTTGCACATGAAATGAATTATATTTGTTATCAAGAAATTCGACACTAATTCGAGCTGAATATAGTATCTTAAACATCTCTGTATTATAATACACTAGCATTTGGGCATTTTTATCTTCAAGATATAATACAGAATTAAACCTTCATTTGGTAAATTCAGGACTCATAAGAAACACTGAATAAAAGATGAGGAACGTCTGATATATTATTGTTGAGACATTTTAAAGAGTTCAGATGTGGATCTAACACTACTGCGAATGACAACTTGGGCATTTAAAGTCATGAAAAAGGAGTGGCAGTGGAAATGATAGATTTACGATAAAGAAAATATATTCAATTCGCTCCATTTATAACCAATTTAGCAATAAAATGAAAAATTAGTAAAGTTAAAGTCCAAAGAATTCAGACAGACATCTGAAATTCAAAAAAATACATGCTTATAACTCAATATAAATAGAAAAGTGTGTTTCACTCAAATCTGTCCAGACTATCAATAGTCTAAACTTTAGCACTTGATATTAAACAGTTTGTTATTTCTATAAAATGAGAAAACTTTTCACATCAATATAATGAGATAACCAATTAATGATATTCTATAGCATATTCAAAAAGCACTAACACATACAGTTATGGGAGGTGGAATTGCTTTTTCTTGTTTACTATGTGAGTAATTATATATTAAAATATTTTGCCACTTCTAATGCGGATGACAAATTCCAATAAATAATCTCAAGTTGGAGATTATTCATGAACTACTCATTAACACAAGAGGGCCAAAAATATGATTTCGATCGTATTAGACCATAATCGACTATTCAAAGTCGGTATTTAATATTCCAAAAAGGAAAAATAGAAATTACCACATGCAATAAAAGGACGGCAATGACAAAAATAAACGCGGTAGAAGATGTTTAGGGAAGGTCAACTAATTCACTTAACAAACTTAGGCAGTTCTGAAGCGTTTGTATTCTCTTCATTTCTGGGTCCAACGGATGAATTCATAAAATATTGTACCAATCTGAACTAGTTATATCACTTGTTTAAGATGTCCCTGTGTAATTTCTACGTTTTAGTCAACAAAACTAATTTATGAAAGATTTTATCTCGAAAATATATGGTAGTTAAGCCTGATTGGAGAAAAGAATAAGAGGATCCAATGATTGGTATACGGACGCAATATGTAATTTATAACTAGTAGCGCAAGCACTGGACCTGCAGAGGACCTCGGTGTTCATCTTCAACTGGGTCAATCTGAACGATTTTAGGTATTTCTTAATCACGAAAAACAATGGAGGACTTTTTCTTTCAATCTCAACCGGGAGCTCAAGATGAAGTATTGGTACTTCGCTTAATTAGAATTATAATTCAGGTAGTTACAGTCGCTTTCATTCTCAATATTCAAATAATGAATGCATTTTTGTTTCTTGAAGAATGGAATCAAGTGGGTTAGTCGGGCCCAGCATTAAATAATATATTGATGCTACTCTAAAACAACAGTTATTTTACTTATGATCTTCCACTTCCATTTCATAATGAGAAATCAATTTTCTTGATTGTTAAATTATACAACGTTAGGTAAAGTTGAAACTTATTATTGAAGTATATACAGAGTTATATACGTTAATTATTGTAGCACAGCTATCCAAGGCTCAACCAGGCCTTGATGTGATTGAAGCACTTTACAAATCAATAGTAAATAGAGTTAATGAGTGTATTGATGAGGAGGGAGAACACACTCATTATTGAGCCGGGCAGTGATATAAGTAAGATTCAAATAATAAACTTCATTCTTCTTCCTAATTCAAAAAAGCATTTCGAGGGCCCACCACTGTAAACCTTATTTTGAATCCCCTCGATTATCGTTGCAAAATGACAATTTTTGTTCCGGCTTAGTTACTAAAATTTTTGTTGTTGAACGACGTTTAAGTATGTTCCCGTTTGATATTTGTTTAATTTCTCACTCATCGATTGTGTGCGAGACCACGCGCAAGAAGGCATTCATGATTGAATTCTGCGAGCAATTTCCAATTCTGGTTCACGATGTTACAAATGTTTGGAGTTTTCAACCGACTAGAAAATGGTTCTATGGCGGGTACAAGTACAAACGCTAGTACAAAGGAGCCACTTTACCGGTCGTGAGCTATTCCGTTCAGTACGTGGCAAAGCTGTTTTAATGTTCGGCTGATATGAGAGGAGAATATATTCTGAGCGGGAATAACTGCCACGTTGTTCAGGAAAATGTGAGGCACACACTGGGACTTGCTGCCCAAACAAATCTGCATTATGGCACCTATCTGAAAGACCTGGAAATCGAGTTCAAGCCTTTAGAAGAAATGAAGCCGTATTATTACATGTGATGCATTATCTTGATTTATATCAAATATTTTCATGTCAAAAAACACTTTTAGTAAAGAGATGTTTAATAATATATTTTTATATACCTTTAATATCCTTTAATCAATCCATAACATCATTTATCTTTATTTATCTATTCTCTTCAATATCTATATACACTCCAAACATGTCCACGATCGCGGAGATGAACTATGCGAAGCAGTACGGTCCTGCGAAGTCCTCCAACGTCTTTCTCCTTTCCGTCATTTTCACTCAGTTTTTCCACGTTTCTTTGCAGCTGAGTGGTTTTTACACGATTGCGTCCTATATATTCTTGAACCATTCTAAGTCGTTTCAGTTGATTTTGTGCACCGTTTTCACGTATTTGTTGTTGAGTTATTACAGTTCGTGGTACTAAACGGCCAGAACTGACCCAGGTCACGTTAAAATAGTAACGTCTCAGTTTTAAGTTAGCCAGGAGAGCGGTTTGTGGTGCAAAAAGTGCTCGACGCTGAGACCAGCGAGGTCACACCACTGCAAGTACTGCAAGAAGTGCATTGAGAATTTTGATCACCACTGCGTCTGGGCGCTCAACTGCGTTGGGCGGAGGAACAAATGCTACTTTTACAAGTTCGTGGTGTTCACATTAATCGATAGCGTGTGGGCGGCCGTGTGCGCGCGGAAAATGCCATACATCAGCAAATTCAGGAAGATATGCAACTACAGTTATGGGATGTGGAAATGATTTTTCTTGTTTACTATGTGAGTAATTATATATTAAAATATTTTGCCACTTCTAATGCGGATGACAAATTCCAATAAATAATCTCAAGTTGGAGATTATTCATGAACTACTCATTAACACAAGAGGGCCAAAAATAAGATTTCGATCGTATTAGATCATAATCGACTATTCAAAGTCGGTATTTAATATTCCAAAAAGGAAAAATAGAAATTACCACATGCAATAAAAGGACGGCAATGACAAAAATAAACACGGTAGAAGATGTTTAGGGAAGGTCAACTAATTCACTTAACAAACTTAGGCAGTTCTGAAGCGTTTGTATTCTCTTCATTTCTGGGTCCAACGGAGGAATTCATAAAATATTGTACCAATCTGAACTAGTTATATCACTTTTTTAAGATGTCCCTGTGTAATTTCTACGTTTTAGTCAACAAAGCTAATTTATGAAAGATTTTATCTCGAAAATATATGGAGGTTAAGCTGGATTGGAGAAAAGAATAAGAGGATCCAACAATTGGTGTACGGACGCAATATGTAATTTATAACTAGTAGCGCAAGCACTGGACCTACAGAGGACCTCCATGTTCATCTTCACCTGGGTCAATCTAAACTATTTTATGTATTTCTTAATCACGAAAAACAATGGAGGACTTTTTCTTTCAGTCTCAACCGGGAGCTCAAGATGAAGTATGGGTACTTCGCTTAATTAGAATTATAATTCAGGTAGTTACAGTCGCTTTCATTCTCAATATACAAATAATGAATGCATTTTTGTTTCTTGAAGAATGGAATCAAGTGGGTTAGTCGGGCCCAGCATTAAATAATATATTGATGCTACTCTAAAACAACAGTTATTTTACTTATGATCTTCCACTTCCATTTCATAATGAGAAATCAATTTTCTTGATTGTTAAATTATACAACGTTGGGTAAAGTTGAAACTTATTATTGAAGTATATACAGAGTTATATACTTTAATTATTGTAGCACAGCTATCCAAGGCTCAACCAGGCCTTGATGTGATTGAAGCACTTTACAAATCAATAGTAAATAGAGTTAGTGAGTGCATTGATGAGGAGGGAGAACACACTCATTATTGAGCCGGACAGTGATATAAGTAAGATTCAAATAATAAACTTCATTCTTCTTCCTAATTCAAAAAAGCATTTCGAGGGCCCAGCACTGTACTTCCCAGTTTTATTCAGCGTTTCAATGGTTTTATAACACAGTGTGCAAATATGCATGGACCAAACATCAATTGAAGCACGCGCTGAAAAACTGAAAATGCACGGAACGAGTGTAAGGAATAATGTACACGCGGTCCTCAGCAAAAACTGGCTCAGCTTCCTCTTAATACCCGGAAAGCAAATAAAATACCCAAACCTGCTACTGAATGAAAATCTATGTTGATATTTTGATTGATAAATTTATAAAATTAGTGGAATTTCATTTATTTTCTAAACATAATGATGTGGGACTAAAATGCTATAAATATTAAAATAATATATTATTTTAATGTTCCACTTCTTTTCTTTTGGATGGCTATTGGTAACAACTCCAACAAAAAGAAGAAGATTATCGTCAGAACTAAACCAGATCCATATCTCCGTAAAGAATGGTACAATGTCAGAGCTCCAACCATGTTCAAGCACAACGACATCTGCCAAACCCCAGTCCTCAAGACTGCCGGTCTCCGCGTTTCTAGCGAATGCATCAAGGGTCGTGTTTACACTGCCAACCTCGGTGACCTCGCTGAAAACGAAGCTGTCAATGGTAACATCAACTTCTAATTCAAGGCCATGGAAACAAAGGAAAACAACTCCCTCACTGACTTCTTTGGTTACACCGTTACTCGTCACAAGTACCAGTCCCTCTTCAGAAAGGGCTGCTCCAGAATCAGCTGCGTCTCCGACGTCACCACCAAGGACGGTTATCAACTTCGTGTTTTCGGTATCGCCTTCACTGAACGTACTGAAAAGCAACACAAGATCAACTGCTATGCTAAGACTTCCCAAATCAAAAACGTTCGTAAGATCATGAACACTAAAGTTCAAGAAGAAATCAAGAACTCCTCCATGGCTCAAGTTATGGCTAAGCTCGCCGGTCAATCCATCGACGAAAAGATGAACTCCAATGCTAGCAAGGTTGTCTTACTTCGTGATGTCCTCATCCAACGCGTCAAGCTCGTTCAAGCTCCAAGATTCGATTCTGAAAAGTTTGCTTCCCTTTACTCTGGCGTCGCCTCTGAATTCGGCAAGAAGGTTGAAAAGAAAGAGTGAACTAATTTTTATTAGGAAAGAGGAAGCATATAAGAAAATCAATTAAATTAATTAAACGCAGAAATTATATAAATAGTTATGATTAGTTATGTTTGCGTGTGTTTATAACAATTAATATTATAATACATATTATTAATATATCAAAATTTTAGCACCACTTCAATCATTACATGTCTATCACAACCGAACTAGATAAAAGCCAAGCTAATTAAAACACATAAGAATTAGATCTGGCTAAAAATAATAACACTCAAGAAAATGCCGATAATTAAGAAGATGACAATGAAAATTAATATGCCGGAATGACTGAAGAACAAAGAAAGAAAGCAAAAGCTGAAAAGAAAAAAGCTAGAAAGGCTGAGAAGAAACGCCTTGAGCAACTTCAACAATAGTAACAAGCTGCACCTACACAACAGGATTAACAAAACTAGTTGACCCAAGACACTGAAAATCAAAAGAATGAAGAAGCTGAAAAGAAGAAACTTGCTGAAGAAGCTGAGAAGAAGAAACTCGAAGCCGAAGAAGCTGAAAAGAAGAGACTTGCTGAAGAAGCTGAAAAGAAGAAACTTGCTGAAGAAGCTGAAAAGAAGAAACTCGAAGCCGAAGAAGCTGAGAAGAAGAAACTTGCTGAAGAAGCTGAGAAGAAGAGACTCGAAGCTGAAGAAGCTGAAAAGAAGAAGTAAACCGAACTAGATAAAAGCCAAGCTAATTAAAACACATAAGAATTAGATCTGGCTAAAAATAATAACACTCAAGAAAATGCCGATAATTAAGAAGATGACAATGAAAATTAATATGCCGGAATGACTGAAGAACAAAGAAAGAAAGCAAAAGCTGAAAAGAAAAAAGCTAGAAAGGCTGAGAAGAAACGCCTTGAGCAACTTCAACAATAGTAACAAGCTGCACCTACACAACAGGATTAACAAAACTAGTTGACCCAAGACACTGAAAATCAAAAGAATGAAGAAGCTGAAAAGAAGAAACTTGCTGAAGAAGCTGAAAAGAAGAAACTCGAAGCCGAAGAAGCTGAGAAGAAGAGACTTGCTGAAGAAGCTGAAAAGAAGAGACTTGCTGAAGAAGCTGAAAAGAAGAAACTCGAAGCTGAAGAAGCTGAAAAGAAGAAACTCGAAGCCGAAGAAGCTGAAAAGAAGAAACTCGAAGCCGAAGAAGCTGAGAAGAAGAAACTTGCTGAAGAAGCTGAGAAGAAGAAACTTGCTGAAGAAGCTGAAAAGAAGAAACTCGAAGCAGAAGAAGCTGAAAAGAAGAAACTCGAAGCCGAAGAAGCTGAGAAGAAGAAACTTGCTGAAGAAGCTGAGAAGAAGAGACTTGCTGAAGAAGCTGAAAAGAAGAAACTAGCAGAAGAAGCTGAAAAGAAGAAACTCGAAGCCGAAGAAGCTGAGAAGAAGAGACTTGCTGAAGAAGCTGAAAAGAAGAGACTTGCTGAAGAAGCTGAAAAGAAGAAACTTGCTGAAGAAGCTGAAAAGAAGAAACTAGCTGAAGAAGCTGAAAAGAAGAGACTTGCTGAAGAAGCTGAAAAGAAGAGACTTGCTGAAGAAGCTGAAAAGAAGAAACTCGAAGCTGAAGAAGCTGAAAAGAAGAGACTTGCTGAAGAAGCTGAGAAGAAGAAACTCGAAGCCGAAGAAGCTGAAAAGAAGAAACTCGAAGCCGAAGAAGCTGAGAAGAAGAGACTTGCTGAAGAAGCTGAGAAGAAGAAACTTGCTGAAGAAGCTGAGAAGAAGAAACTTGCTGAAGAAGCTGAAAAGAAGAAACTCGAAGCCGAAGAAGCTGAAAAGAAGAAACTCGAAGCCGAAGAAGCTGAGAAGAAGAGACTTGCTGAAGAAGCTGAGAAGAAGAAACTCGAAGCCGAAGAAGCTGAAAAGAAGAAACTCGAAGCCGAAGAAGCTGAGAAGAAGAGACTTGCTGAAGAAGCTGAGAAGAAGAAACTTGCTGAAGAAGCTGAAAAGAAGAAACTGAAGCCGAAGAAGCTGAAAAGAAGAGACTTGCTGAAGAAGCTGAAAAGAAGAAACTTGCTGAAGAAGCTGAGAAGAAGAAACTTGCTGAAGAAGCTGAAAAGAAGAGACTTGCTGAAGAAGCTGAGAAGAAGAAACTTGCTGAAGAAGCTGAGAAGAAGAAACTTGCTGAAGAAGCTGAAAAGAAGAAACTCGAAGCCGAAGAAGCTGAAAAGAAGAAACTCGAAGCCGAAGAAGCTGAGAAGAAGAGACTTGCTGAAGAAGCTGAAAAGAAGAGACTTGCTGAAGAAGCTGAAAAGAAGAAACTCGAAGCTGAAGAAGCTGAAAAGAAGAAACTCGAAGCCGAAGAAGCTGAAAAGAAGAAACTCGAAGCCGAAGAAGCTGAGAAGAAGAAACTTGCTGAAGAAGCTGAGAAGAAGAAACTTGCTGAAGAAGCTGAAAAGAAGAAACTCGAAGCCGAAGAAGCTGAAAAGAAGAAACTCGAAGCCGAAGAAGCTGAGAAGAAGAGACTTGCTGAAGAAGCTGAAAAGAAGAAACTTGCTGAAGAAGCTGAGAAGAAGAAACTTGCTGAAGAAGCTGAGAAGAAGAAACTCGAAGCCGAAGAAAAACGAATTGCTGAGGAAAAGAAAAAAGCGGAAGAAGCCAGTTAAAACGAGTTGTTAGCTAGTTAAGCTGAAGTACTTTCAAAAATGTAGCTTATATTAGACTAAAAATAACATTAAGATTAAGATACATTAGTTCTAAAAAATGAATGTGCAAAATTAACAGAGTTAAATAAATAATTATAACAAGATCTTGATATGCGTATAATTGAATCAGAAGTACTGTCTCAATAGTAAATATTTAATAAGTAACAAATTGAAATTCAATAAATGAAAATTGATAATTTAACACACTAAATCAACACTGTAAATAAATAACTAGAAAACTAGATTAATACTTCAATGAATAGATCGCAATTAACAAGTCCAATGCAAAAATCAAACAAAGATATTGAAATCCAGAAACTTAAGAAAGAACTTAAGGAATTGAACCATGAGTTAGAGAAAGTAAGGGAAGAAATGGATCATGTTACAAGACAGAAGATGGAAGCTGAGGGTCAGAAATAGAAGTAACTCGTGGTGCAGGTAACTATTTGGATGGCTTGCCTGTTATTCGGTTTGTTCATAGGTCGTATATGAGTTTATTTATACTTTTCATTAGTTTTTAAATTCTTAAATCAAATATTTAAATTTGAACTTAGCATTAAATATGCTGAATCGGACGGGTGCCGTCGACAATAGAAGCCAATCGAATTTCAATAACAGTCCAAAACGTCTTTTAATTTTTGTCGAACCGTAAAATAATAGCTTTTTGAACTTAAATTTAAACAGGTGTATTGAAATTAAAATGAAATTAAAACCGTAAATTAGACAAATACTCAAATAACATATATATTTATTCATTTTGATCTCATTTATACTCTTCAAACGGCGGGACTTCTCCGCACGCTGCAACTGCGGCAACGTTGAACAGGTGGAATGGTTTTCCGAAGTGTGGTTGGAAGAAGAAGTCTTGCAGAATGAGTTGTGCGGCTGTCATTTGTTTTCCAACGATGAGTGCTCCGATTTGCATGTACTGGCTCACGTCGTGCTTGCTTCCGACTTGAATTCCTCTGATGATTCCTGTTTCGTTTTCAACGATCATGTGTACGTGCACCACGTGGTGTGTGGGCATGAATTCTGCTCTGAACGAGTCGGAAATGGTCACCAGTTTGCAGCTTTCCGAGAGGTTTGCTCCAACCCGCCCGAAAACGCGCGTTCCCAAACTGAATTATCTGTTATTTAGGAATTGGAGTGGGGGCGGGTTCTTCTCCATTAAGTGATTTAGGATGTAAACGGCCTGAGTGAAAATGAACTGTTACGTCGTTTGGGGGTACGTGCACGAACCAATGGCGTATACGGAAGGTTATTAATAATTCATATTTTATTTAATGGAAAATGTGGAGTGGGGCTGAGTCAGTGTGTTTATAGTTGGGGTTGAGGTGGGGACGGCGGTTGGTGGAGTGGAAAAGACTATTTCGGATTTTAGCTCTTTCTTAATTAGCTCTAAGATTTTGTACTCAACATCAAGTTCCAAGGCTGCTGATGAGGCGTAAATCTTGGTCGGATAATCCTTTAAAGAGTCAGCTAAGAGAATGGCGGTCATGTTGTTGCCGATTATGTTCACTTGCGTGGATTCGGTTTGCAATTACTTGCGGAGCGCGCGCAATTAAGCGCACGAACGGGACGGAATCGTGTTTGGAATAGACGTATTCTATTAACCGATTGCAAAAATCAACTTGTCGAACTTGTACTGCTTGGACTTGCCAACTACTAATTTTTACGTGTAGTCAATCCTGGATATCTACTCATCCAAAATTAAATCTATCTTGGACTTCTTGATCTGGTCCATGTTCTAGACAAAGACCGCATCGGGATGCTTTCCATACTTGAAGTGCAAAAATGGACAATTCGCCTGATAACCCACGTCCTTCGACTACTCAATCAATATCACAGTATCGTCCGGGAACTATTTCTTAATCATCCGAGATATTATACAACCGGCTGGACCGGCACCTATAATTACGTACTAATGCATACTGGAAGTGGATAAACACTAAAACAATTATATTATTATATTTACTTCATGTACATTTGCCACACCAGATTATGAGCCAGAATATCGAGTCATCTCAATAGTTAGACAACCTGAAAAATTAATTACTACAAATTTAACGCTAAAATCAAGAAACACAACAATAAATTGACGGGAAATTAGACTAATTAAGCAAATCACAGCTGATTAAAGTGCAATCTATGAATGAAAAATTGATAATTTTACATCAATTAGAATAAGAGCTCGAAAATATAAACTTAGTAGAAAATAAATCACTGCTTATATCTAGAACCAACGATTAGATAAAAGAGAACAATAAACTCATGGCAGAAAAACTTTAAATAACACTAAAAGCAAAAACTAGTGTTGAAAAGGAAGTAAGAGAACTTTAGAATAGAGTAAACAAACTCAAAGAGTCCTTGAATAAGTCTCTCGATTCGAAATCAGATCATTAGCTTTACAAATTATTAGATAGGATTGAATAAACGATTATGAAAAATGACCAAGAATTAAGCATAATAAGAAATAAAACAGATGCTGTTAAAAGAACAATAAATCAACTGAAAACTCACTAAATGCCCAAACAAATGTCATTCCTATTACCAATGCTTTACGGATCAGCAATAGCGATTCTGGTATTTGTCGCATGGGCTGTGTTGTAATGAGTGTGTTCATAAATCTAACGCAAACATTTCATTGTATTAATCCTTCTTTTATTACTAAATTCTTTAAAATCGCTCTCGTTCGTATTCTTACAGAATAGCAAGCGAATTGATTCTTTCAAATATATATTATAAGTCTTAGGCTTTTGGTTTGCTTTTCTCATTAGAATCATTTGAGACTGCATTACCCATTATATTGAAGTGGAAAAATAATCTGTGTGTAAAAATATTTTATGATACCTATTGGATTTACGAGAATATCATACAATTCTAAACAAGTTTGTCTAAATACAGATTGAATTGTATATATGTTTGTTTAATTACAAAGTAGTGTTTTCCAACTACATCTGTAATTTAGAGGCTATTCACGTTACCTATTTAAACAATTATTTAAACAATCTAATATCAATCAATTGAGTTTTAAAAACTAAACTATGTTTAAAAACATATCTGTATGTATATAAATGTCGAACTTTTACAACCTCATTCAAATATTTTGCTGATTCCGGCTACATCTTCGGGTGCTGCTCTGAATTCGCAAATTTCCTTTTCGCTTTGAACGATGAAATTGTTTTCTATAACGGCCACTTTAATTTTATCTTTGCTTGCGTTTTTAATTCCTCCTTTAATCGTAATCTCTCCTTTCTTCCCAATGCTGAGCACTGATTTCTTCCCCTCAAGCTCAATATTGTACTCTTGTTTAATCACTGCTGGGATCTCAATTTCAGTTATTTGGCTCATAAAGTAGTTCGCAGCCCAAATTTAATTTCCGATTTATTTTTGAAAGCTCTCGGTGTGTCCTTTATATTTTCTCACGAACACACCCCTTGCGTTGTTGAAATTCACACTTTACCCGTTCATTTTGATCAGTTCTGGCTCAGAAAATAAATAAGTACCTGTTGTTTTGAAGTCATTTTAAATAAAGTTTTGATTATTCCCGTTTTACTAACCCTTGAAAGCTCTGTTCGTCAAGTTCAAAAGTGTTGAGAAAGAGGTTTCGGGCTGAACTTTGTCAAATTTAACTGCTTAAAATTGGTTATTTGGGCTGTAAACGATAATGTCATCAGTTAGTTTGTAATTTGGGTATAAGTACTTGAATATGCTCGTTAAGGCTTGACATAGTGCTGCGCATACGTGGGAGGGGTACTATTACGCGAACATTGCTGAATTTAGAACATACCCGCCCGAAAGCTCGAGATTCTTGATCTTCCCGTCCTTGAACTCCGATTTAGTCGTTTTTGACGAATTTAAATCGGTTATTGTAACCGCTGTTTTAGCCGGTACCTGAACTTCACCTGATACCGGCTCAGCGAGGAGTGGAATCATGAATTAGTGCTATTTCACGCTTATATACAAACTAGGTATCGTATTCACATCAAAATTACTGAATTTGTACGTTAAATCAAAAGTGCTCTCGTCAATTTTGGCTGCTTGCACTTTCACGCTGCTCAATAGATATTCATTAGTTCTTAATTCATTAAATACGATGAATACAGGCGCGTCATTAAATTGAAAGTTGAACTTAATTTAAACATTGTTCGTTTGATTTACTTTATTGCTGATTTGAACGTAAACAGGCGAAATCGGGTATTTCGCGTTTTCAATTACCTCCTCAACCGGTTCCTCTACTTTTTGTTGAACCACTTCAACAATATCACCACTTTATTCTGATTCGGAATCCGTTATGGAGCGGGATTCGCTTACTTAAATCCCCGGAATGTGATGAGCTACTTAGTGACGTGAAAGCTTCCGCTTTTCCCTAATAATTTTCAGATTGCCCTCGGATAACTTTAGATAAATATTTTCGGACTAAATAAGCTAGTTCTAAAACTCAACGATAACCTTAAACACACCCTTGTTTGGAATTTACAAATCGGATAAACAAAGATACGGAATATCGGACTCAAATGACTCAGTCTCATTCCTAATATAACGATAACGCATCGGCTAAATCAACTTTTACTCATCCGAATCAAATACCTAGCAAGTGAACGTTTGTTACTCCTAAATATAGTCAATGTCAACATGTGCTATGATTGGTTCTGCAGATTTCATAAAAATAGTCATTCTGTGCTAAAACCCATTGTCATAATATGCATCGTAGCTCAAGTTTAATCTAGTCTAACTCTCCCAGTTATAAAAGGTTTCTTATCGCTAAAATACTATTTAAAACGGTATTTACAAATTATTTATGTTAATTATCATAATTGTTGTAATTAGATGATTACTTTCTATAATCTTCTGAACAATAGATTAATTAAAGATTTGAATCTAATCAGATAAAAGCTATCGTTCATTGTGTACCTAGATTTAATTTTTAAGAAGCAAATTTCCGAAATTTTGAGTAATTTCAAAAATTGAAAGTTATGACGCAAACTAATATATTTTCTTTGTATTTTACTATTAATTAGTAGACTAAAACAATTTTTATGTGTTCAATAGCGATTTAGACGTTTATAACTAAGTTAACGATAACTATTGCATTTTTTGGTGTGTAAAAATTAATAAAAATAAGAATATTTTATTCAAATAAGACTTCCACTTCATCCCTTTAATTATCAACTATTTACTATACTAAATAGTTGATAAAATAAACAATATTTCCCAAATGGGGGTGATATGAGTGATTAAGATATATAAATATAATATTATAGGGAAATAACTAAACAAAATATAAAATGATTACCAAAAATTAATAAAAATAGGTAACGAAGAAGTTTAGCTACGTTACATCACTATCGCGACAAATTAAGGTCAGTGAGACCGTTGAACTACCACAAGAAGAGTATCTAGTGGTAGTTCGGATAGGCAGTAACTGCTGGCTAGGTAGTAACTGTTCAGTTGATTTGGAACACGACCTGAACGAGCGAGTATTAAAGAATTAGAATTAAACATAATGATATTATATATTATTAGTTCATTGATTGATTTATTACATATTTGTATTACAACATTAACATCACTATTAATTCTATTATTAACTAGATAACTTTCTAAATCTATTAGGTGAAAATAATTCAGCTCTTCTTTTTAAAAGAGTTTTTCGATCTAAGTCATAGTCAAACATCTATTTTAGTTGATTTCTTTAAGTATCTACTTGATTTTATAGTCTCTAAGATGCTTTGGTAAGGTTTAATTACTCAAATTCTTTATTGTTTGAAGTATTTTCCTGGATTATGTGAATTGATTAATTAAGTTGACTGAGGTCAACAGTTTGAGAAGAATATAACGGTGTATCGAGAGGTTCCAAAGCATATGAATGCTTAGAATAAATTGGGCCAAGATAGCCTCTATTAGTTTACCGTTCAACTAGTAAAGGCTGTGGGAGATACATACTGTTGTTTTCCAAATACTTTTTTGGCATTTGTGAAATGGATTTAATTATGTATTATAATATGTAATATGAATGGTTTTAGTAAGATAGTTATTACACTACAAATGTTATTCTTACAATATGAAATATACCAAATCCTTTACGATTTCATCATTTAATAATATAACTTAGCTTTTCAAATTACCTTTGTGTATTCAAACATATTAAAACAAATTTAGATAAGAATTGTATTCAATTCTATCAATATTCTTCATAGCTAACTTGTAATTAAAAATCTAATGATTTAAATAAACAGGGTATCATAATTCACAATAGTACGCAAAGGTGAATACACAGCAAAAATATATAATTGGACATCCCATTCACTTCTTCAGTTGCTCGAGGAGGTTTGTTTGAGTATCTTGCAACTCTTGGATGTAACTTTTTTGGTGGTTGAGTTCGTCGTTGGCGTCTAACAGTTTTTCTTTCAGATCTGTTATTTTAAATTCAAGTTGCTGCACGAACGAGGCTGACATATCAAGTTCCTCAGTTAGGAGTGGCCCGTAATTCGACTTTTGGAGTGGTTCGTAACTTTGGTGGATTTCTGTTGAACCGAGTTTACTCTTTAAATCGGTGATAGATTCTTCCAGCTGGCTGATGTAGTTTTGGTTCAACACGAGTGAAACGGAGGACTCCTAAAGCTTTTGCTTCAAATCAGAAACGGACTCCTCAAGCTGGGATATGTAGTTGGTGTTGAGAGTTTCTGAAGTCATGTATTCGGTAATCTTGGATTTGAGCTCGAGAACGGATTCCTCAAGTTGGAGCACATAGTTGTGATCTAAAGTTTCGGCAGCCTGTAATTCAACATGTTTAGATTTTAATTCTGTTACTGTTTCCTCTAATTATTAATTGTAATTGTTGGCCAAAATGATGTTTGTAGTGGCTTCTTCCAATTTACTCTTATGTTCTTTGAGGTTTTCTTCCAACTGCTCAACGTAATTTTCAAGCAAAAGGTTCGATTGATCATTGTTTGTAGGCACTACTTTTTCTGATACTGGGTGACTGATAATTTTATCCTTCAAATCTTTCACGGTTTCCTCAAGTTAAGCGGTGTAATTGGCTTATAAAACGAAGTTAAGTTAGTTTTCGTCCATTTTTAGCTTGTTTTCAGCGATGGTGGCTTCTAATTATTGCACATAGTTGTTCGATAGTGTAGTGCTCGTTTGTTATTCGTTTAATTTGCTTTTAAGGTCTGCGATGTTTTCTTCGAGTTGTTCGACGTAGTTTTCTAGCAGTATGTCTGATCCTTGTTCATCTATGATGCATATTTCGCTTTACTTAGCGAGTATTTTTATTTTAAGATCTTTAACGGTTTCTTCTAGTTGTTAATTATAGTTATTCGCTAACACAGTGTTGATTTGGGCTTCTTCGCATTTATTTTTTAGTTCTTTCACTGTTTCTTCCATTTACTCAGTGTAATTCGTTTATAAAATTTAATCTGCCTTTAGGTCTTCGTATTTGCTTTTTGCATCTTCTAAGTGTTATTCAAGCTACAACTAGTAATTCAAATTTAGTACGTGATCGGTTTTAAGTTCTTCCAGCTCTTATTTAAGTTAGTTTGTGTTTTCGGAATTAATCGGGATTTTGTTTTTAGCCTCTTCAAGGTGCTCCTCGAGTTATTGTTGATAATTTAAGTTCAGAATCTGATTCGTTTTAAGGTCTTCAAGTTTAATTTGGAGTTCTTTAACCGTTTCTTCCATTTATTCGGTGTAATTCGTTTATAAGGTGTAGTTAATGGTCTGTTCGTCGAATTTGCGTTTCGCCTCTTCTACGTGTTACTCGAGCTAAACGTTGTAGTTCTTGCTCAGTATCAAATCAGACAATTGCTCAGACAATTTGTTTTTAAGTTCAATAATGCTTTCTTCCAGTTACAAAGTGTAGTTTAACTGGAGTTTCGAATTTGTTTTCTCCTCTTGCAACTTATTCTAAAGATCGGTGTTGTTCTCCTCCATTTGAAGTGAATAATTCGTAACGAGCAAGCACTGAGTATTCAATTCATTGTTTTTGGACTTAAGGTCGGAAATAGACTGCTCAAGCTGGGAAATGTAGTTTTAGTTCAATAAACCGTCAGTAACAGATTGTTGAAGCTTACTTTTCACATCATTTACTGAATCCTCAAGTTGAGCATTGTAATTCTGTGCAAGAATGCGGGTTTGCTTCTCTGAAAGAAGCTTTTCCTGGAGATCGGCTATGGTGAGCTCGAGCTGAGCTATGTAGTTCTCACTGAGCGCTCCATCCGCATTTGCAAGAGATTGCTGCTTGACAATACTAAGTTGCGCTTTTAGCTCTTTATTAGAAATTTCCAGCTCGTTACTGTAATTCTCCTGCAAACGTAAGTCGTCCAGTAATTTTTAGATTTCCTGCTAATGTTGTGCAGATTATGTATTTTAGGAAATATCAGATGACTAATAGGAACGCTGCTTCGACAAAGCAAGCTACGCGGATACTTATTTGTCACGGAAATATTGCAATAATCCATTTATCTCTTCATGAAAATTATCGCTCATATGTGATGTGGTAGACAGATAGTATATAATATAAGTGAAATCAATAAAGGTTGATATTCCACATCATATTGGTTTGAGCCAAATTATATATTTATAAGTTATCAAAATAGTATTAAGTTAATAATGTTACTAATACTAGTCAATCATCAAAAAACCAAGCAGATTCTTAATCTAATAACTCAAAAGATTCAGCAAACGTCATTGTTTCTAATCTGTGAATCATTCTGCAAGTTATAGCATATATTAATTATTTATCAAAACATTTGATTGCCTATAGATAAGTATTTTACTTTTAAGTATTAATTTGCAGCTTACTAATAAAATTTTCAATTTATTAATAATTTGCTTCGCTTATTTTGAGTTTTGTGTCACTATTTCTAATTTATTAATCTGAGCCAAACCTGCTATTAACTTACCTTATTTCTTGAATTAATGCACTATTTTACAACCTAACTTCTGAATTATTATTTAATTTCAGCTTATTAATAAATTTTATTGAAGTAGACAGTTGCTACATTTTTAACTTCTTATCATGCACCGGTTATACCAAAGGTTAATCGCATTCTTCAGAGTTTTAATATTCAATTTATGAAATTTGCAATCCCATTTGAATTGAAAAGTATTAATAAATTAAAAGCACATTTTTATACTATATGTCTAATCTTGTATATTTAATTCATCCCAAAAATAAATAATTTATACAACACTGTTCACTTACCCATCAGATACATTCGATTTCTTTTAAAAAGGTGTCTGTATTCAAGGTTAGTAATATTTGTTAACACTAAACTGAACCGTTTTTATTTTAAGTGTTTTGAGTGTAAAACTTATTTCGTTTGAACAACACAGTAAGGAAATTTTGTAAGGAAATAACTAGATTATAGATTCTTGCTATAAAGTGAATAATAATCACCTTCGTTATTATTTTGTTATGATAATAATATATATAGTATGAAGTGTTCTCATTCTTGAAAATACCAAGCACATTCAGAATCCAATAAATTAAAAGATTCCTAAAAACTCATTGTTTCCAGCCGCGTAATCATTTGGCTGGTTATCGCATCGATTAATTACTTATCAATTAAATTGAGTTTCTGTAAATACTTGTTTTATTTCTACATGTTTATAGATAAGCTATCAACAAAATTATTTATTTAAACTTTAGTCGATTCAGAGCTATCACTTTCTTCGCTGGCGTAAACATGTTATTTGTATTCTGATACATGTTATTTTTCTTAGTTTTTGATGTATTCTTGTTTTAATTATTCAGTAATTTCTTTAATTTTAGCCTTATCTTAAATATTTCTGTTTTGTATTTCCGAGTTTTATTTGTACAAATATTTAATATAATTTATATTCTATGCTGTATGTTCATTTTAATATTATTTATACTCTTGAATTATTTTTATTAAAGTTTCCTGGTCTTTTAACGAATTTTGTATTGTCAAGTTTAAAAGTGAAGAGGATTTGCTTCCCATTTGGATTGGAAAACACGTTGAGAATTATTTAAGATGTAAACCATTAATTTACAATTTAAGACACTATTTATGTATTTGCGGACAAATTGTGATAATTTTAGATAATTTTAGAAAACGCCTTGAAAGTTATTATGTTTGATTATATGGTGGCCCATTAATGTTTATTGAAATGATAATATTATTTACATTACATATTAGTACATTGAAACTTTGTAAATTATCAAGTTAAAGCGTAGAAGTTATAATAATTCATGTTTTAACTTTGTACAATGTTGTATGTAATGAGCATATAAAAGATAACACTATTTTGTTTATCACTCTACAGAATTGGTCATATTCTTCTAATTTATAAGCTGATCATCTTTGCCTTAAAACCTTATGTTCAATGGAGAAAAATCTGTTATACAGTTCTAGTTTAACAACAATTATTTAAGTTTCAGATCTTTCAATGGTTGAACAGATACAATTTCATTATTTGACAGGTCAAGAATTTCAAGTTTATCCATCTGTTCAATTCCCTCAATGGACTTTAATCCACAATTTTTAATAACAAGAATTTTGAGATTCTTTGGAACAATATCGAAGCGAACATTAGGACAATGACGAATATGCAATTCAGTTACTCCTGAAATTTAATCAATGAAGCTGAAAGTAGTCAAACTGTTATCGTGTCCAATCACTATCTTGTCAATTGCTTCTGTTCTCTACGCTTACACTGAAAATTTATATTTATTAATCATTTTTGCTTCATATTAGATTTATTCGTTTTAATCAGTTGACGTGATTAACTAATTATATAATTCTGTAACCTGTTCAGTAGATACTGAGAAACCTAGGTAATTTCTCACATCACATTCTGTAAGCACGTTTTAAACATCCACCCATTTATATTGAAATGCTTACAAATTCTTGATTTGTACCATGTCTTAAATTACGTTATTGCGAACAGATAAATGAACCAAACTAGGTAGTTAGCACACAGGTTGTATGAATATTATCTTATTATTTTAAAGAGACAAATTTTATAAAGAGGTTAGATATTGCAAAACTGAAATGTTACAGAAGCTGTTAAAACTCAAGTTCAAATGCGTTAAATTATTTAATTGCTGCAATTCGTTAACGTCCTCCAATTTGTTCTTGCTTAAATCAAGCTACTATAACTATTTCATTTGTCCGATACCCTCAATATATTCTAGTTAACATTCAACAACTGACAGTTTGGTGACAGTAGTTAACGCGGATTCAAATGAAACGTTGATACATTTGTAAATGTAAAGTTCTTGAAGGTTTGCAAAGTGATTTAGGAAGCCTATACTTATAACTTAGACATCGTTGCATATCTGTAGTCTTTTATCCTGCGGATTTCTTGAAACATCAGGTTTAAACTCCTTGGAGTATTTGGTAACCATATGATTATTATAGTTTCTCATTGTGAAGTGGAAATGAAGAATCCATTTATTCCTTATTTAACTATTACACTAAAAAATCAATCGTTTGGGAAACACCCTAATTTTCATATATATTGACATCCAATAAAAAAGTTCAGAAATTTCATTTAAAATAATCTTTACTAATAGTAAAGTAGAAACTAGATTGTAATTTAATGTATTATAAAGAATCACATGTAATAATACGGCTTCATTTCTTCTAAAGGCTTGAACTCGATTTCCAGGTCTTTCAAGTAGGTGCCGTAGTGCAGATTTGTTTGGGCAGCAAGTCCCAGTGTGTGCCTCACATTTTCCTGAACAACGTGGCAGTTATTCCCGCTTAGAATATATTCTCCTCTCATATCCGCCGAGCATTAAAATAGCTTTGCCACGTACTGAACGGAATAGCTCACGACCGGTAAGGTGGCTCCTTTGTACTAGCGTTTGTACTTGTACCCGCCATAGAACCATTTTGTTTTTGGTGTAAAACTCCAAACATTTGTAACATCGTGAACCAGAATTGGAAATTGCTCGCAGAATTCAATCATGAATGCCTTCTTGCGCGTGGTCTCGCACACAATCGATGAGTGAGAAATTAAACAAAGTTCGAATGGAATCATACTTAAACGTCGTTCAACAACAAATAATTTTGTAACCAAACCCGAACAAAAATTGTCATTCTATAGTGATAAACGAGGAGATTCAAAATAAGGTTTGTGAACTAAAGCTTTTTGAATGTGCTATAGAATATCATTAATTGGTTATCTCATTTATTGAAGTGAAACATATTTTGAATGTTTACATCTATTTCTAATAACCGTGGAATATATTTAAGTATATTAAATTCAAATTAGAATACAAAGTGTACATTAACACTAAATAGATACACGAAACATTTAAAAGTGTCGCAATGACACGAATGAAGTAGTATGTAATGCAAAAATTATCAAAAACAGTTACTGAAAATTATACTGAATAATATTGAATCGAAATAGAATGTTTATAAGGCGACCCCATAGCCGTTTGATATTTACACTGAAAACCATTATTTAGCATATATAAATGAGAAATTGTACATTTTGTATCTTAATTAGTTCATTACTATTATTTTGTTAAACTATTATTAATAATATGATCCACCTATTATATAGATGTACTTTAAATATAATAAATAAGAATCAAATACAGAGTATACTTTAACAAAATTATTTAGATATTTATCACATCATTTGTGTCGATTTTTAAAGTATTACTTGAAGTTTTCGCTCTTTTTCTTGGATATCGAATTGGTCCAAACATTTTTCAACTTATTTTAGATGCTTTAATTCGAGAGGGTCCATTGTTATAAACGCAGTCTAGTTCTAATTTAAATCTGCAAGTTATTGTTTCATGTGCTAAATTCTCTCGAGGGCAAATTTTACAGCTTCTATCTGCTTTTTGTTCAGTTACTCTCCGTTATCATCTACTAATATTCTTTTGAATTCCTTATGTTTGTTAAGACGCTAGTTGAATTTTAGTCTGAGTTGCTCTGGATTTAATTCCTAGAAGTAATTCTGCTGAAGGAACTTCCATTTTTTACCATAAATGTGAATCAATGCCAAAAGTTATTTTTCACGTTCTTCAGTCCAGATTTCGTTAACTTTAGGTGCTTGCTTGTTTAACACGTGCCTATATTACAATTTACACTAAGTTGTCGTGCGATCTTGAAATTGAAGCGATATAAGCTTCCAATCAACCCTGTTATTTAATGAATATTAACTGACTAAATCGCTCAGTTTACTCTTGTCTGCATCAGACCATTGCTTTAATACTCGATTCATTTGAAGTGAAAAGTATTATGATTCATAATTAATCATTATTATATAATATATTAGATTATAATAAATATTGTTTTTAGCTCCAAAAACAAAAACAGAAATACTATATCTTAATCCTAGAACACAAAAGTGTTAAAAAGTAACGCAAATATGATAAGTAATATGTTATTACACTAAATATGATATTTTAATTACATCACGTATTATTTGAACTTATTATTTTGACTTTGAGTATTGTTCTTAACATTACATAAGGTGTTATTTTATCCAACTCCTTACAAACAAGTTATCACAACAATCCAAATTTGGAGATCATTTACTCAAGAAGTTCCGTTAGTTCCATTTTGAGGTTTAAAACGGCCACGTTAATTTTTTATTTTCCGTTTAATATTTTCTGGGTTCTTTTCATAATTAATTAATTCAGGTTTTTGAGGCCGAAATAAACGGCTTTTAATCGTTTCTAAAACAAAATGAGCGATTTTGTGGGCGGATTTTAGTTATTTAACGAATAATCAGAGAATTGTTTGTGATTTGAGAGCAAATACGCGTTCGTTATGTAATTATTGCTCATAAACAGGTGCTCAAATTAGTGAGAGGATATTGGACACACGTCGACTATTCTGTTCGAATATATGTCCAAAGAACGCAAGGGTAGATGAGTTAAAGGAGATATGTCAATTAGGAGGTTGTAGTCGAGATTTAGAGTTTAAAGAGAAGATAAGCAAGTGAAGCCAGTAATGTCCTAAATATTGTTGAATGATAAGTTTAAAGACTATAAATGTGTAAGATTCTACAAGCAGAGAACGGATTTAATGCTGTTGTGCGATAAATCGAGGGAAAGTAAGTTTCCGAGCGATTTTACAGGCTATAAATCAATAATCCGGTTGTTAGTCAAACTTAACGATTACAATTACTTTAAAGTTGACAATGGCTGTATATTTACCAGCTTATTTTCATTTATGTGCAAGCTCTAAAGCTATTCCAACGAATACAGCGGTTAAATATCAATTAACACGTTATTAGACAAATCTAAGCGCTTAAGCTTTGTCATGAACTAAATTCCAAGAATATTCTTGAGCTTGCACTCATTTACTGTCAACTCAACAATATTATCTGGAACTTTGTCAAATACTATGCTAAAACAGCCGTATAACACAAGACTTTTCACCTTTAGCTAGTCTACGAATTGAAATTAATATATATTTTTGTCTTTATAAATTTCAAGTTCTTCGTAACTTACTTCATTCTTGTATTTTTTAATCATTTCTACTTCGTATTATGTGTATGTTGAATTAATATAGTTATTTAAGTTGTCTTATTCATGGTAATGTTAAAATGCATCATTTAGCATTTTATTGAAGTGAAGTTCTTGTTAAATAAATATTAATTTTATTATCAGTATAACATAAATTTCACTTTTATCCTTCTAATTAACTTAGATATTATTAATTTAGTTGATTAATTAGTTGATTTTGAGTTTTAAGAGCATCAATTTCAATCTTACATTTTCCAATAACATTTTATTGTTTCTACAAGGTAATGGTTTAATCATCTATTATTTTCTGAAGATGATTTTTATCACTTTATAGTTTTTAAACCTAAGATTTTAGATTCATTGTAGTCTTTAGTGAATTTTAGGTATTGTTCAGATGTGATATGTCTAAATCTTACGAGTCATCTTGAACAAAAGCAGAACTATGATATTCTATACTATTTTCATTTAGTTATGAAATTTCAGAGAATACAGGATTGAAATAATGATTTAAGTCTTATGAAGAAAATTCATTGACAACTTCTACAGATTTTATTTGGGATAGTATTTTAGAGAAGATAGATTTTGCCTTTATCATTTGGGTGTGGAGTTCACCGGTTTATAGATTAAACACAATAACAAATATTTTTACACACCATCTTAACCATTCTTCACCAAAGTTTAAAATATTACTTACAAAATTGCTCACAGATTTAAAAATCTGATTAAATTTAACAAAAAGACATATTATATCATAAAATTAAAATTAATCTTGAACAACATTCAATTTATTAGTATATTTTACAAAATTTATGTTCTATTCAACTAAGAAATTCTTTTAGATAATCATAGAATGACGCATATAGTTTAATAAGTATTATATATTTACATTTCAATTTTGGATAACTATAACCTATGGCAGTCTGGTTAGATGAGACACCCAGACGCAGAACTTAATTGATTTTTTGTTTAAGAGTGATTTGAAGGTTGCCGTTCTTCTAAAATCATATTTTGCATCGGCTGGATCAATATCAATATACTGAGATGATATACCGAAATATTAATGTAATTAATATAATATGTTGTCACATATCATTTATCATATACGCTATGTTATTTAAATGAGATTTGTTTTGTTTATAGTTTGAAATAATATTTAATAAGCGTTCCTTTCACTTAATAGCTTTAATTAGTAAATCTTTGCGATCTTAAATTTCATTATAAGATTGTGAATATAATTATTATCTTCTACGTTCCTATTTATTGGTTGCATATATATCCATTTCACAAATAAATGCGGAAGCGCTTTCTGGTGAACAACAGCATGTACCTTCCGCAGCCTCTGCTCATAGAGCGCTCGTTGCAAAAAGGGTCAATGAGTCAGTTATTTTCAAAAGACGCATTAGACCCGCCAGAGAAACCTTTAAAATAGTTCCACTCGGTTGATTTATCGGCTCTGAATAAGTCAATTCACTTCGTTCAGCAGAACACAACGATTAACAAAGAATTCGAGCAGATGAACCTGACCCGCGCATCACAGCGGCTTCAGAACCAGGTTCAAGTTCAAACGAATTAGTTGAAGCAAATGTTCGACTACGACCTGGACAGGAACACGTTATTGAAGCGGAGGGCCAAATTGTTCTCCCCCAGTCGGTTCAGAAAGTGAGTTCTATTTCCGTTTTAATATTCGTTTTATGAATTAATGTAAAATAAACAGATAATTTATATTAATTTATAGTTATTAATAAGCTTAACAATAGAGTCCGGTAGGATTTTGGGGAATTTTTGTTTCAGAATGACTTTAAATAATTAAATCATATAGGGCTAGTTCATACAAGTATTTTTTTTGCGGAAACCATTACTTCAAACACCAATGAAAAGAGAAAATATACGTATATATGTAGTTTTAATATAATTCAACTGGTTAGTAATTTCAAATTCAGACATTGAAAATTGATATTATAAATGTACCAAAATGCTTATTTAAATACTGATTCTTTAATAAGTAATTTTGATTATTTGTTTATTCACTCTAATTCATCAAAAATAATGTACGTATATTATTCTGATTTATTCTTTTTCTTGGCTTTCTATTTTTGTTTATTTTTACTAGTTTCCTGCGGTTTTTCTTGAGTTTATTTATTTTACGAAGTTGACTTCGGTTTTCGGAACAAGTTGTAGTAGTGGCTCCTGACTTGACTGTACGTACGGTTCAACTCCTCGGCTATTTAAACGAAGTCATTGTGATACTTTTTCATCAAATCCAAAAACAACTTGGACTCGGCCTCACTCCAAAGTTATGTTTTCTTCATTTTGAAGAAGTGAAAATGATATGAAAATAAGACTGTGTATAATCTAATCTGAACTATCCATAAACATAACTGTTACTTTGATAAACAATTTTTAATTAATCTGTAATTTGTAAATTATTAAAGCGTGATATGATAAAATATAACAAAATATAAAGTTCTAAATTAACTAAAATATTAAAATGTAGTGTATATTTCAAATCATTACACAACTATTAAATATATTTGTATTTGTTGACTCTATGTAACAATTCCACTTCACACAAAAAATGATAAAATACAGTATGCTGCTTTAAAATAGTAATAATAAAATAGTAATATTTCACTTAACTGTAACCTCATCAACAATTCTAAATTTCTATTTAGTCATTCTGTCTTCATCACATAGATTATTTGGATGGGCTGACAGCTTATTAAATAACTGTCATCACTAAGGTTAATTTTAACTTTGAATTTAAGTTGTAACATTATAAAAGACATAACACCGTGGTAGAATTTATCAAAATTATAGATTTGAGTCTTTCGTATAATATTTATATCTGGGCCGGCCACTACTGAGTTTTTTGGATTTGTCAAACAATTTATTTATTCTCTCTTTCCCTTTAATAAAGCACCAATATCTTGAAGAACTGTTTTTATTGCATTGATCAATAATTTCATATAATCTCTATATAATCATGCAAGTTTCTACAATTATACTTTAGTTCATCCACCTGAATTTAGCTAACTTACTTTAGGCCGATAAAATGTGGTATATTGACAACACAACAGTTTAATTCATGTGGATTAACAAGAAACCATAAGGGAGAATTATATGAGAGAGAAAAGAGTAGATTATTTTCTGGTTCGAAAGGAAGATAAATTAATTCACTATAAAAGTTGCGGAACTGTTTTTAACGGAAACGAACAGTGATATTTTATGAACCAGATTATTAATTTTTGTTAAAACGTTGAATTTAGTAATATTAGAATTTGTATCACCAATATTATCACTCATTCTCCGTTTTCTTATGTCATGTGCTAGTTTGTAATATTATTAACATTTTTTTTATTGTTCTATATTCAACTAAAATATAACAATAGATTATATTTATTGTGCTTTGATGCACAATACTTTTACACTACATTATAATCTAAATATTCTTAATTTAGTTTAACAACATTTAACTAAGGAAGCATATTGAATATTATTATATTATTAATCATCATAATCTTTACCACTTCTAATGATCATTATTTCTATAGCATAACAAATAAACTGCTTCACATCTAACACTAGCGTTGAATTATCTGCTTAGACTCGATATGCAACATTTACCGCGTAAGTTCTTAAGGATAATTCGCAAGATATGCATATATGTTAGCAACTTGATGCTTCTCTTTACAGTGCTAAGTTAATTTTCGAAAACTACACATATGAATTTCCAGAACAGCTCATTTATTCTAGTTTAAGTAACTTAAAAATAGATTTTCCATGCCTTGAAATATATAATTGCAATGATGCTTTTGATGCTATTACAGTTTAATTTTAGCTCAGTTTCCCGAGTTCGAACACACTTGTTGAAGATTCTGTATCTAATTTTTAAATATAGAAGTATAGTAGACTGTCATGCATCAAATCACCGTATATTTCGGTTGATTCTGATTCTCAATCTATAGAAATATATGGAGAAGATAATGGTTGTATGATTCTATTTGACTAAACTAAACAAGCAACAATATCATTAGTCGCCCATCCTGATTTTAAATTATAAAAAACAATTAGTTTATTAGGTATTGCGTCAATTACTGATTTGTTACATAATATTAAATTTAGTTGTAATTAAGATTATACAGGAACTATTTAAAGAACGTGTAAACGCTTAATAAAAACCTTTGTTGAATCAATAAGCAGCTATGCAGAGTTAACTATAGATTTGCCAGGAGTCATACCAGATAATGGAAATACATATGGTAGAGAATCTGCGTATTCAATATTCACAGAAATAATAACTATTTCATCTTCTTTCGTTAAATAGTTTGATTGTTTCTCATCATAATAAGTTTCATTCTTTTCTGATGTGATTAGATTAAACCTGCCATATAATGAATCACGTGTACATTGTAATTAAACAATCTTTCAATACATTGGTAATTTTACTAAAACTTAGTACATAATATAAGTTTAAGAAAATGTTAATTTCTTACTTGGATAAGTGGTTACTTTCAATTTCACTAATATAATCTTTGATTTTACTTAAAATAAACCGTGGTTATCATGTGATTAAGAGTCTAGTGGTAAATAATCCTGTATAGATAAAATATAGAAAATTAAGGCTATGCCCACATGTTATTCTTTCATTTCGAGAACATTTTTCAACGGTAACGAGGTAGTGAAGACGTTTTAAACGAGTAGTACCACTAGATTTGGGCGGGTGATTAGCGCGAACGCAAATATTTCCAGATCTCAGCTTTGTTTCCACACTACTGATTATTTTAAGGAAAGAACCACTTTATAAGTAAGAGTGTAGATTGTAGCGGGAGTCCCAAGGTATTCAGATATTGAACACGATTATGTACTTGATATCTGGGGTTAAATAGACTATCCGAACAATGAATAAATATATTGCCTGTTTTATGAGCTTAACGAATCTCAATAAGCTGCCTACGATTAATTAATCATAAGCGAAGACATCATAACTGGGGTGATTAGTATGTACGGTTCGCAAACGGCAATAACCGAAATATAATTCATGGACGAGGAAAAGAAAACGAATTTCGTTTACTTGGCCGTTTTCACAGCCGTTTTTATTTGTGCGGTGTGGTTCGCGATCACGATGTACTACGAGCTCCATCCGAGGCGAGGAATTCGCAAATGACTTTATTTTCATATTTTTGGTTTAGTTTTTATGTTATCATTTGATTTAATTATTATTATATTGTTTAGTTTAATGATTATTGTGTCATTTGAATCAAATAATTTGATTATTAACGTACTAAGTATTCGGATGAATCTTAACACATTATTTCAGATACTAGAAGATGAAAATAGTAAAATTGTATACTACATAACCTCGAATTGAACCACCCACCTTTGTTCGAATACAGACACCTGAAAATTTTATCAAATTTCTAGTTTCTTGATCTAATTTGCATAAATTACCATTATATAGAAGAATAAGTAGTATATATTTTAATTTTATGGTCATACAAAGAACAAAAGCTCAAAAAAATTTAGTAAATACAAAAGAGATTTACAATGTTCAATTCACTTACAACCCCTTTTGTAGTTCAGTTATAGACACCCTTACTATAAAAAATCGAAGGTGTCTGCATCTGAGCACTTCGGGTATCTGTAAGTGAAAGGGGGTGGGTGTCTCAATTCGAGGTTATGTAGTATTGTTTTCTATTTTTACTTTTTGTATTTGCGTGTTAATATGTTCTTCTATATTGATTTTTTGTATATATTAAGTATATTCCACACCACATATAATTGAATAATGGCAAATAAATTATCTGAGTTGGCTGAATACAATGAAAGCATGACTAAAAAGTATAAAAACAAGATTATGAATGGGGAGTTATAAATATAGAATAGTAGATAGCTAACGAATATAGAATTCTTTAAAGACTTCCAAATTTAAAAGCTAAAACTAATAGATTGTCAAAATATTATCCCAATATTAACAAGCAGCACATTAAAAGAATTGATTATTCAATATTCTGATCTTTAAAATATTGATTGGTTTTTGCTTGACAATTTAGAAATTCTTGATGTATCAGGTAATAAACAATTGAAAATATAAAGCATTAAAAAGTTTAAATATTTGAAATAACTTGATATCTCAAGTACGAATCATGTTGACATTTCTTATCTTTAATTGTCACAAATTAAAATACTTAACTTAAGAAATAATAACATAAAGGATATATCTCCACTTTCCAACTTAGTAAACTTGGTGGCACTAGATATATCATTTAATGAAATTATTGATATCAATCCTTTATAATTATTAAGATAGTTAAGAATGCTAAAATTATCTAAATGCAATCTTTAAAGTATCAAAGAATTAGAACTTCTAACTAATTTGACTGAATTATATGTATCGTATAATGAAAATATTGATTTATCCTCACTACAGTACTTAGCTAATCTGAAAAAATTAAGCATCCAAAATTCAAATACTAATAACATAGACGTTATAAGCTCATTAAATAAATTAGAAGATCTTGTTATTTCTTATAACAATATAATTGATATAAACGTTTTTAAATATTTACCAAATCTTACAAATTTAGATTTATCTGATACAAAAGTATAAAATATACATTTATTACTTTAGCTAGAGCATTTATAGGAGATTGATCTCTCTAAAAATCCACATATTGACTATCATCCACTTTAAAAAATGAGTCAACTTCAAAGATTGATTATGTGCAGTAATAATTTAACAAATATTTCCTTTTTAAATGGACTTACAAATTTAAAATATTTAAACTTATCAAATAATGATAATCTAGACATTACTTTTTTGTAATATTTAATCAACCTTACATCTTTAAATATTTCTAACTGTACCATTAGTGATATTTCTTCTTTGAGAACATTAGTAAACTTGGAAGTACTTGAAATGTCTTTTAATAACTTGAACAATATTCAACATTTATAGAACTTTGTTAAATTAATAGATTTAAGTATAAACTTCAATAGTATCAAAGATATTTCTGTTCTAACATAGTTAAAATGCTTGAAAACACTATGGTTATCTAATAACAAAGATGTTGACATAACACCTCTCTAATACCTAACACAACTTACTTACCTAGTTTTAAATACATGTAGTCTTTATGAAATATCATCATTAAGACCTTTGATTAACTTAGAATATTTAGATTTGTCTTAAAATAATATATTTTACTTCTATCCAATAAGAGCATTAGATGCCAATGTATAAGTTGAAGACAATTTAATTATCGAATCTTCTGATTATTTCATGTATTTTGAAGTCCAAGATTAATCATAATTCATAAACCAACAGCCCACGAAGGAATAAGTACTATTAGCAAGGAAAATGAAGACAATTGACACAACTACGACTTGTCTTCGCGAAATAAACACCTAACGTAAATATTATTATTAATTGCTGAAATATACGACAGATGCCATTGTCTCTTTAAAATAGAAGTAACACAATATAATACTATCGTTATCCTATAAAGCAGTGTAGTTATTTACGCTTGACGAACAGTAATTACATCAGTGAGAGTATGATCAATAATTATAAACCAATTCTAGATATACTTATTCTAAAAATACATTAAAATACTTAATTATGTTAATTTGATTATTTTTAAATAAATAATATTAATAAAAAATTAAGAATTACTTAACCTTCATCCCACTACTTAACCGTTATATATCCCTCTAACTTAACTTTCGTTTATACTAGTTTTCAGTCTTCTGTACAGAGCTGTAAGTACACGCGAATGATCATTAGTTTTAGAGACACCTATGTTCGTTAGGCGCACATCCGCAGCCAAGGTAACCAACTACTTGGGTACAAGCGTAACGGCTACTGTTAAGCATCTAGGGGGTAATGGAGGTTACCGCTTTCGTTGATGGCCTTAGCATACCGATCCTTGTCGACGGCTCAGCGCTTTGAATCGGGGGATTTTACCTTCCGCAACCGATTTGTCCGAGCCGCATCTCAAAAGTGGAATGCGGCGAAGAACGAGATGAGAAGCGCAACCGAATGAATCCATCATCGACCACACTAAACAAAGCCAGTATTCCAGCAATGCCTTAATCGTATGAATATTATCTGTTATAATGTAATATATAAAGTAGAAGTGGTTCACATTTCATTCAGCCGTTGGAACGCGCGAACGTCCTCCAGCGTTTATTTGAGTTCCGCTTCCAATTATTTCATTTTCGGAAAGTTACTTTTCAGTTTCTCGTTTTCAGTTATTAATTATTGAGAATTTGATTTTAGAGATTCGTTTTCAACTTTTAAAACTGCGATTTGGTCGTTCAACTCTTTAATTTGGCTTAGTAATATTTTATTGTCGTTGCGTTGCTCTTTGAGTGAAGAAAATTCTTAAAGTTGTGCGTCTTTCTGCAATAAGAGCTTCTAATAGACATCTAGTTAAACGCGTAATTCTTGACATTGGGAGGTTAAAGAAGATATTACAGCGTTGAACTGCGAATTATCGCTTTCAAGAGTTTAACTGCGTGAAAGAGAGGTAGAATTGATGCCTAGCAACTCATCAACACGATATTCGAGCTTTTGCACTTTTAACTAGTGCTGCGTTTTCATCTGAATCATTTAAATTTACAAATCGCTGTTATGCTTTTTAAAACGTCATTTTTAGACTGCAGATCGCGAATGGTGCCATTAATGAAGGAATCTTAATGATCCATCAAATAGAGTGGAAAATAATAATAGTAACTGTAATATTCTGTATATAACTCAAAAATCTAATAAATATGTTATATTTTCAATAAAAATTTCATTCATTCATAACAGTTATATTATTCGCAATTACTCAGCAATTATTTGGAGTTAAACAGTCAGTTAATCGGATTACTATTAGCATTAACTTTATACACCAGAGATGTTTTCAGAAATAGGTTCAGCGATTTCATATGTGCTTTCTGTGGTTAAATTTATTTCCTCCTTTAAACGCAACGAACTTTTTTAAGACTCTGGTGTTGGGCTGTATAATGATTTAATTTATCTGTATTTATTTTTTATTGAGTACGAAGATAGATATGGAAAATAGTTGCGTTGTAATTCTTTCCATTTATGACCATTAGACACGGCTAATTATAAAAGTTTCTTCTCTTCTTCTTTGGTCCACGCGTGATATAGGCATTTTGACATTTTAGTGATATGAGAGTGGAGTAATATATAATTTCAGTATTTAGCGTAATATAATGATAAATTTAACTAACTAACGTGTGGGTACACATTTTTAGTCTCAAATCGAATTAATGAAAATGTTAAATTAATGATGTTTTAATTTTCATTTCTTCTTCTTAACCATTATTTTTAGCTCCATAACAATTTTGGTTGTTATTTATGATTTTAGATAAATTTATAACATTTCTTATTTATAACTTTAAAATGTCACCCAAACGTACTTAGAAACATTATAAGCCATATAAATTGTAAAATATATTACTCTTGTTTTAAGCTTATACACGATTTTGCCTGGCTCTACACACGAGTGTATCTAGAGTCTTTTCGTGAGATTTTACCGTACAATAAACACCTTAATGAATATAATTTAGTAAGAATAAATATACAGTCCTCACTCTGCATCCGGAATGTCCTCTACAGTAACTATATAATCCATACTCATCATCTCTAAAAATTTAATATCAGAGTATAGATGTTTTGAGATGTAAGAGTGAGCCGATATATAGCGTTGATATTATTATTTAATTCCAAAGTTAAGTATGAAAATTATAAAACGCACTTATTAACTTATGTGCGTAATACATAATTACAAAAGTCCGCACCAAATGACTGAAGTGTAAGATAAGTAAGCCAAAACAAAGTAAAACTTTCATATTTGGACAGATCTAGAGTTAGCAACTCTTAAAAACGCAATTGTTGAGTTTGGCAGGAAATGGAAACAAATCCAGTAACTATACTTTAATCATATTTCTGTTAATGATGTTAGAAGAAAGGGTTACTCTCTAGATTACGTTCGAAGTTCTAAAAGCGCAACTAACTAACTCACCACTAAAAGAACAAACAATACCAATATTTTTGATGTGCTTTAAAATCTTTTGAACGATCTTATGTGATATATATTGCTACTTTATTTAGTTATTTCATGTTATTTCCTTCAATGATACAATACTGATATATATATATATATATATAGTTAGTTTGATTGAATTTTAAAGATGTAATGTTTAAATTTATGATATCGGTAAACGTTAAAATAATGTTATTAGTTATTCATATTAATCATTCATAAACGCACTAAATAAAAATACGTATAATACGTATAAACATAAAATATAAATTATTTACACTTAAATCATTCAAAGAACTAAAATGCAAACATAGTCCTTCACTCCAATGCCAAAACGCCCTGTTCACGTGTGGACTGAAAACGAACTGTAAATTCTAAAAAGGGCAACATTAGAGTTGAATCGGAAGTGGAAGCAAATCCAATAAATATATTTTAAATCCGTTCCGCTGTAAACGGTGCGGAACAAAGGATATACTTTGGAGGCACTTGACATTCAAACGCATCAAATGGAATAAATTATCAATTAAATGAACCGAATCGAATGAAAAAGATAATTTATGATATTATAATTTTGACAATAAGAAAGTAGTTAATATTAGTAGTAAATAATTAGATCAGAAATGAATGATAATAATAATCTGCACCAGTATAGCGAGATCCATTTTGACAAGGGTGAGCTAGGAATCGGAACAATATTTCCGATAATTGAGGGAGATGAATTTCTCGCGCTTATATAAATAATTTAGTAAAAATAAAATCTTAAAATCTACATATTACAATGTTTAGTTGAGATTGTTGATCAATAATTATCAGAATTCAATATTTCACATTGAAATATAAAATTTAACCAATATATAATCATTCCGACCTTTAATATTTATGATTAAAAATATGTTTTACTTTATTTCTTACACTAATAGGTAACCTTTCAGTGATGATGTAAATATAGTAAAATTATCACAGTAAATTGATAAATTACAATAAATTATCGGAACTTTTAAATAATTTTATTTAATATAGTGATTATCTATCAACATAAAAATATGACATTAACGAATGCTTCATTTCCACTTCACAATGAGAAACTATAATAATCATATGGTTACCAAATACTCCAAGGAGTTTAAACCTGATGTTTCAAGAAATCCGCAGGATAAAAGATTATAGATATGCAACGATGTCTAAGTTATAAGTATAGGTTTCCTAAATCACTTTGCAAACCTTCAAGAACTTTACATTTACAAATGTATCAATGTTTCATTCGAATTTGCATTAATCACTGTCATTAAACTGTCAGTCGTTGAATGCTAACTAGAATATATTGAGGGCATCGGACAAATGAAATAGTTACAGTAGCTTGATTTAAGCAAGAATAAATTGGAGGTCATTGACGAATTGCAGTAATTAACCCATTTAACTCACTTGAACTTGAGTTTCAACAGCATTTGTAATGTCTCGATCTTGCAATATCTAATCTCTTTACAGAATTTGTCACTGTAAAACAATAAGATAATATTCATACAACCAGTGTGCTAACTACCTAGTTTGATACATTTATCTATTCGCAATAACGTAATTTAAGACATGGTACAAATCAAGAATCTATAAACATTTCAATATAAATGGGTGGATGTTTAAAACGTGCTTACAGAATGTGATGTGAGAAATTACCTAGGTTTCTCAGTATCCACTGAACAAGTAACTGAATTGTATTCTTAGTTAATCAAATACACTGATTAAAATGAGTAAATAATATATAGATCAAAAATGATTGCCAAATACTAATCCTATGTGTAGACGTAGAGGACAAATGCTTAAGATAAGATTGTGATTGAAAGCGACAATAGTCTTACTAGTTTTGACTTTATCGATTAAATTCCAGGAGTAACTGAATTGCATATTCATCATTGTCCTAATGTCCGTTTCGACATTGTTCCAAAGAATCTCAAAATTCTTATTATTAAAAATTGTGGGTTGAAATCTATTGAAGGAATTTAACAGATGGATTAACTTTAAATACTAAATCTGTAAAATAATAATATTGTATCTGTTCAACCGTTGAAAGGTCTGAAACTTAAATAATTGTTGTTAAACTAGAACTATATAACAGATTTTTCTCCATTGAACATAAGGTTTTAAGGCAAAGATGATCAGCTTACAAATGAGAAGAATATGACCAATTCTGTAGAGTGATAAACAAAATAGTGTTATCTTTTATATGCTCATTACATAAAACATTGTACAAAGATAAAACATGAATTATTCTAACTTCTACGCTTTAACTTTATCATTTACAAAGTTCCAATGTACTAATTTGTAATGTAAATAATATTATCATTTCAATAAACATTAATAGGCGCAGCTTACAAATATCGACCAATCATGAGTGATGAGTGTTATCTTAAAATATTCTAATACTGTGTATTTGTGCTTATACATGTATAGTTTTAAACTATAGTAATTCTTATAGTAATTCTTTCCATTTATGACCATTAGACACGGCTAATTATAAAAGTTTCTTCTCTTCTTCTTTGGTCCACGCGTGATATAGGCATTTTGACATTTTAGTGATATGAGAGTGGAGTAATATATAATTTCAGTATTTAGCGTAATATAATGATAAATTTAACTAACTAACGTGTGGGTACACATTTTTAGTCTCAAATCGAATTAATGAAAATGTTAAATTAATGATGTTTTAATTTTCATTTCTTCTTCTTAACCATTATTTTTAGCTCCATAACAATTTTGGTTGTTATTTATGATTTTAGATAAATTTATAACATTTCTTATTTATAACTTTAAAATGTCACCCAAACTTACTTAGAAACATTATAAGCCATATAAATTGTAAAATATATTACTCTTGTTTTAAGCTTATACACGATTTTGCCTGGCTCTACACACGAGTGTATCTAGAGTCTTTTCGTGAGATTTTACCGTACAATAAACACCTTAATGAATATAATTTAGTAAGAATAAATATACAGTCCTCACTCTGCATCCGGAATGTCCTCTACAGTAACTATATAATCCATACTCATCATCTCTAAAAATTTAATATCAGAGTATAGATGTTTTGAGATGTAAGAGTGAGCCGATATATAGCGTTGATATTATTATTTAATTCCAAAGTTAAGTATGAAAATTATAAAACGCACTTATTAACTTATGTGCGTAATACATAATTACAAAAGTCCGCACCAAATGACTGAAGTGTAAGATAAGTCATCATATATGATTTGTTTACTTTTCTAACATTTGGTAAAATGATTAGAAAAATAGACATTTCATATACGTTTTCACAGGTAAATTATATACACTGACATAATTTTATGACATTTTGATCTATTTTATAAATCAATATCACAAATGCGTTTCATGATTGGTGTGAAAAATATAATAATTATTTAATTTGTCATTCAACAACAGATTCTTCATATGATTCTTCATACGATTCTTCAACAGATTCTTCATACGATTCATCAACAGATTCTTCTTCCTTCTATACGACTTCAACAACTGGTTATAACTTCTTCTTATAAGATTAACCTATATTAATTTTACGTGAGTAGTTCCATAAAGTAGTTCTTGATATTTATACCTCGAATTCCTTTTTCAATTGTTTAGAGATATTTTCAAATGACAGTGTTAAATGATCTTCATGTAATTCATCTTTGTGTTAAAGTAAGTACTTTATCAATTTTATTTCAGATTCGGAGTATTTCTTCATTGAGGGAGTGGAATATTAATTAACAATTATGTTATTATATTGTAAATTCGTGCGCAATAATGTATAAAACTGTATATATATAAGCTGGTGCAAATGGTGCAAATGGTGCAAAAATCTACGCACTGGTGCAAGTATGTATATATAATAATAAGTAATAACTATATTTCTTAAATTAATAACTTTATCTATTAATAGTTAACCACTTCAAATATGATATCGATTTTTTTAATATTTTATAAACACGATGACAGATATAGAGTAAACAAATGATATTATTGAAACTGAAGTAATAGAAAAGAACCCAGATATGATTGAAGTTATGAAGAAACAACATGTACCAGATATTAGAGATTTCGATAGAATGAACAAAGATATCAAACCTTAAGCAAAGGAAGGATATGAGTATAAATTTGGAAAAAATGGATGGCGATAATAGAAGATAATATCAGAAGAAGAGAAATAAGTTAAAGGATAATAACTTAAACAAGCAAAATAATTAAAAGCGCAGGCAGTGTAATAACAAGATTAGAGTTAAGATCAAAGTGAGACAATTAAAGATTTATAGAAATAATTGAAATAGATTTCAGATTAATTGTTCAATAAGTAGAAAGATGATGAAGTAAAGCAACCTATTAAAATTATGAAGACCAAGAAGCAAAGAGAAGTACGAGTCGCAGACACAAGAGTTAACAGTATTCTATAAAATTTAGGTTATTCACAAATTAAAATAGAAGAGTATTCGGAGTGAGTAGATAATAATTATTTTTTATAATCTAAATTAAAATATGTTAAAAGATGATTCGATAATTTAACTTTAGGAACAACCAATAAATATAATGTCATATTCGTTCATAGGATTTTTCGGTAGCAAAGGAAAAGGTAAATCAACATAAATGTTCAGAATGAGAGATGAGTATGTCAAGTAATCAAAATAGTTCAAATATGATTTAGATAAACCATTTATACTAAATGGTCCAATAACACATACTTATTTTGTGTCACCAACTTTATAATTTGATAAGACATTTAAGAAGAATGATAACAACGATACAATTTAAGTAGAAGGCACAAAAGACAATATATTAGAATTAGTTCAGAAAATACGTGATATGAAAAAAGAACTTTAACCAGTTATGGAGTTATAGTTATAAGTAAGAGAGTTCTTTAAAAAGAGTAAAAACTTATCGTAAACATTAGATAGATAAACAGCAATTTTAATAATAAATGTTTTAAATAAATAGAAAATATGAAATAAAAATACCCTGAACTGATAATAGATGAAACTGATAAAGATATAATTTCTAATTTAAAAGAGTTTTACGGACTTTTAGAAGGAAAAGTTATTACAAGTTTTATAAGAATGCCTAAAATAATACTAATTTTAGATGATATGAGTTCATGTTCTTTATTTTGTCAAGTTTAAGAAAACGAGTTTTATAAAATGATAATTTAACAAAGACATCTTAATATATTTGCAGTATTTATAGCAGCACACGAGATGTCAACACTATACAGCGCATTTAAGACTTAATTAACAGGGTTTTTATTATTTTAAGGTATCAATTATGAAAAAATGAAAGATTACTTTTCTTAAGTTCAAGAATTATAAAGTGACTATTTTTCAATGACAGATTTTATGAACTTATACAAATATAAGATTTGTGCAGCGCACGAAAAGAATGATGTTGAAAAGTAGAAGTATGTTCACAAGTTTTTATATGTAGTAATATGTCCGACATCAAAAGTGTATGAAGGATTTAATATTCGATTAAAATGATGTTATATTTTTTTAAAACCTAATAACAAATGAGTGATTTAGAAGATTATAGTTAAAGCGAAGAAGAGTATGAAGACTTTTATCCTATTAAAGATTTTGATAATTATGAGATAACTAAAAATGGTTAAGTCAAAAATATCAAGACATAGAAAATTATAAAATAATATAGAGAATAAAAAGGTTATTTAAGATTAAATTTATTTGATGATAAATAAAATAAACATGTTAAATTTTTAACACATAGATTATTAGCATAAACATTTATTGAAAATCCAGATAATTTACCAATGGTTGATCATATCAACCGAAATAAATAAGATAATAGAGTTGAAAATTTACGTTGGGTGACAAATAGCGATAATTGTAAAAATATAAAAAATTACGGTGAACATAAATTTGAATATTTTAATGAATTACCAGATGAAGAAAACTGTATAGAATTTTAATGTTATAACGGTTATCAATTTGGTCATTACTTTATTAACACTGAAACTTTAGAAATATATTATGACACAGATTATTAGTTTAAGAAAATAACACTATAAAAAGATAACACATATAGATTATAAGATATCAATAACAACAGTAGACCGATATACTTAACAAAATTATAACGCGATGAATATAATTGATTTGAAAAAAGTATAATTTTTTGAAGTTATCATTTCAATTTCTTATCACCTGAAATCATATCAATACCCTGATTTATAAGTCCACCAAAACCAGGCACCATGCTTATCAAACCCTGAACGGGCTTACGAGCAAATTACCAAAATTTGCCTAAACCATTCTTTACTTTACTCCAAATACCTGTTCTTTTTTTGACTTAATTCATAGTAATATCTTGCGATTTTGGCTTTTCATTCAGTTATCTTTATTCGCGAAAATTCTTTATTGAATTCATAGTTTATTCACGTACATCATTTAATGGTTATCTTAAATTTTCAGGCATAGTTGTATCTATCAATTTTTTAGAAATATCATTTGCACTATCTTATAAAATATCACCTAATTATTATGAAGGGGCTTAACTAGTTTTAGGACTAATTTTAAGTGTAGGTCGTACACCAGTTGTTATATTCTATCTCATCTATTACATTTTTATCTAATTTCAAAAAAATATTTTTAAGTGTGTCATTTAACTAATAGTCTTAATATCAAATTTGGAAACTTATCAACTTAATTATTTTCATTATCATCTAATCTAAAAGTGATATAACAATTAGGTTATTGTCTTTACCAGAAAAATACAGAACTATTCATATCTTCTAAATTTATATCATTAAATATGAGTATATCAACTAAAGCATCATTCATATATAATTTATAAGTAAAATCATTTTAAAATTTATTGTATTTCAAATAGTAGTATAAAATATTATCTTAAGTAACAGTAATAGAATCAATATCAACCTCAAATTCTTTAACAAAGTTATCAATAAAAGTTTAATCTATCATTTTATTTCTATATTCATCATAATGTAGATATAAATCTATATTTTACTATATATTAAACGCATCTTTAAAACTTACTTTTCCATTATACATGTTCAAAACATTATTAGGTGATAATTATCCAGATATTTGTTGAACTGACAAGTATGAAATTTATGTTATTAAATTTATTTTTGGTTTAAATTAAATAAATACTTATTATTTTAAGTGTATAGTATCAATGCACTCACAATTAAAAAACTGAACTTTAATATAAATAGTATTTAAAATAAAAGGGTTATCGTCTTAATCAGTTATCCAGAACTTAAATACTTAAGGTTTAATAAGTTTATGATGAACATCAATAGTTTACGACTCAAACTAAAAGTTATTTGATCTGTCTAAAATCATAAGTGCATCAATAGTATCAGAACCAAATTAAGAAGTATTTATGAAGTCACATTATAATTTCAAATATTTTATACGCGCCAAGTTTTATTACAGCAATGAAACTTATTGATCTTTAACAAGACTATACTGTTTATCAAAACCAAATATATTTTTATAATTTCCAGTCATATTTATAGAACAAGCAGTAATACATTTCATTTCAAAATATTATTCATTAACTTAAGTAAATTCTATCATATGTTAAATTTTATTGATTTAGTCACATAACTCTTATAAAGAAAAGTATGATGATAATTCATTCGTATATATATTAGCATCAATAATTATAGAACCATTACATTGTGCATTTAAATTTGAACGTATAGAATGAAGTATCATATAATCACCATTTCTATAAGAAGGTAAATATACTTAACTATAACCTTTATCATTAGTTTACGCAATTACAACTTATTAGGACATTTTTTATTTTAAATCAAAAAAATATTGTTTATGTTTAAGTCATTTGAAACAAGATGATAAGCATCCAGAAGCCTTTACACTTATTTTCAATATATTTTAAGCCAATTATATCAATTAAGATTTTGTATTATTTTGTATAGTTTTATCTATCATATCATCAAGTAAAGTCTCTGCAATTTATTAAGTTATTGATGTATCAGTCATAAGAACAGTTTTAATTTATAGTTTAACATTATATTTTTTCAACTCACCCGCCTATTTTTCATTTTACCAGACCATTTCACTTAATGCGCATAATTGTGTAATCATATTTTAGATTTCTAATGCAGTAATTTTATCATTGATATATTTTTTGATTACAATATTCGAGTATGTATTAAATTTCTATAAATTAGATTGTTCTTCAAATCTTACCATAGAAGATTTTATCGAGTTATAGTCACTTTCTATTGTTAATGTGTTCTGAGTTTGTGTCTAATCAGCCACGACAACTTTAGTTTATATCACCTATCTATCCATCATTTTTATTTCAAATCAAAAAAATAATTTTAAGAGATCACTAAACTACTGTGGTCGCCAAGCCAACTTTGATTTCAAAAAATACTAACTATTTCAAAACTATTTTTTGTATTAATTTTAACTATATATTAACTCAATGTTTAGTAGCGTCTCCTTTCTATTTTATTACTTCTTCTAACCTTTTGGGCATAGAGTCAATCAAATGATTGATGATATCTAACGAGATTTACTCCAACGCCCTCTTTACTTCTTCATTTAATAAGTCATATGTGGTACATTCTTCAGGGGAAATGTTTGACTTCAGTGGATTCCAGCAGTGAAAAAGTGGATTTAAGTCTGGACTCATTACTGGAAAGCGATAGAGCTCAATGTTGTTAGCAGTATAAAAGTTTTTCATATACTTACTAAAATGTGTCGGGGCGTTATCTTGTTGCAACTTCAAGTTATGCTATTAAGTGATGGAAGTGTAACTTGTCTGAGAACTTAAGAATTGACAATTGAATTCATGGTCGTACCGCACGGCATAAACCATAATGGACCCTTATATCTATAGCTAATCGTACTATAGATCATGCACGAAAACAGTCCATATTTTACACTTCGAGAAAATACTTCGGATTCCACTCGTCTTTAGGTGTTCTGAGCACTCTACTCGCTCGATTTGCATAGCATTTTGAGCGATACTCATCGGTATACTAAAAAGTTCTCCAATATTCAATTGGTTGTTTCAGGTTCATTCGAGCAAAGTTCAAACTTTCCAATTTATGCTTTTCGGTAAGTTTTGGCTTTATCTTAGCAACATAGAAGCTTAAACTGAATTTGGCCAGGAGACGAGATACCGTTGTTAGAGACATGGAAATTCCACGAAGGGCTTAGTATTTTTCAGCTATGATTCGTCGAGTTTCGAATCTATGGCTCTGGCGATATTTAACAACGCGAAAATCTCAGCTTAGTCAAATTTTCTGACACTATTATCGGCATGAGAAGCTTCTAGCTTGCCTGTAACTTCAAAGTGCTTAAAAATGGAATAAACAGTTTGGAGACTACATTGAAGGCAACAAGCAATGTATTTCTTGGTTGCAACAGTTTGTGATTCTGTTTCTCACATTCTCATCATTATGCGACGCTCTTGTATTGTGATCCGTCGGCTTCGTGTGTGCTTCGTCATTTGAAGGATGAAGTGAAAAAGAAATGAACCGCAGAATTAATTGAATATGTTATAATTAGCATAAATACAGTGATTTAATTTTCAAGCGCAATTATTACATAAACATTTGTTAAAATCAAAGTTGGCTCGGACACCACAGTAATTAAGCGGTTTATGTAAAGTTTTCATCAATAGACATATTCTATTTGTTTGGCACGAATTTCAAAACACAATCATATATTTACATTACTTCAATATTGATAGGTGTTGATGGATCAATTAAAGTCTTAGTGGTTTATGTTGTTGTATTATATGCTATAGCTTTCTAACTATTTTGATAATACCCAATTTTGAAATCTACATAAAGTTTTTGATTTATAGAATCAACACCATCATTTACTACATCCTCATTGGTGTCAATACTGAAGGCCTCTAAATTAAGTGTCATCAATGCATATTAACACATCAGTTTTAACATAGAATCATAACATATCATACCTCTTGAATATTAGTTATAAAGATTTAAACCTCTTAACATCTCACATTTGAACTAAGTCAGGTTATCTAAGTCTTAGCTGAAAAGAGCATTTGATCTATTTCCTTTCCATAAGTTAAAAGTTTAAAACCAATTGAATTCTTCATTCTAATCAAAGACACCATTGATAATTTTAAGCTATTATTCTCCGTTAAAAGGTGTGAAACGTTATTTCAAATACATAGAATCATTCACCTTTTTTCCATCAGGAAGATCATATGTAAAATTCTCATCAGAAATATTTATTCCAATTATAACATCTGCGGTTGATTGATGTCCTCTATTCAATAGTCTATGAGATGATAGTGTTTGATCAATTGATGGTAATAGTTCTCTATCAAATTTCATATAATGATATGAGAAACCATCTTTTGAATTTAGTTCTGACTTTACATACTCGCTATCTTTTGAAACTAAGACTAATTCTAAGTCTATAATACCTGTTTCATCTTCTTTTAATAAATTTGTTGTGCCAAATATCGCAGCCATCTTACTTTATTACATAAATAGATTTAATCTTATTTGTTCATAACCTAAAACACTTAAAGGATAAGTATTAGTTGAGTCAAATATTTAGTTTACAACATTAAGTGGAATAGTATAAGTTTTAGTAAAGTAGAATGTGACTGTTGATGCAACTGTGTCTGATGCTTTTGGGGTTCCTTTAACCATTTTATATTCGCCTTCTATTGATTTATCTAAAAATGATATATCATCTTTTTTGAAATCCAAATATTTTCTTTTTCTTGTACTAGTTGTATCATATTCATACGGAATAGCATAGAATTCTAATGAAGGAAGATCACCATTGAACCAGGTTTAGTTATGAGCGTTTTGATATTCATTTGGCAACTATTATTGCATACGAGCAGTTTATCTAAATATATCATCGTCTTAGTTTGTGAGATTTCTGTAAATATATTATGACTTATTGAAAAGAGCACATGCATTCATAGGAGCAGCACACAGAGCTATTGATGGAACTGATGTATCAGGAACCCATTTATCAACATCAAATTTGTATTTCTAAAAATACCACCAAGGACCAAATCCTTAGTTTTGAACATAATATTTTCCAAATTTATGAGTCACACCAGTCACATTAGAAGCATCTTTAGAAACAGAAAGAGTTATAGGTAAAGCGTATTTCATAGTATATGACACGTATGATTGATTTGTAGATAATAGTCCTTTTCCAGTGACTATAGTGAATTAGAAGTTTGCATTTGGAGCACTAGTACAAGGAGCAGCAGTTGAGAAATATGGATAGTTTTCAGCGCGTTATCTATTGATTACAGCACCATTACCGTTATTTCCAGTTGACATCACCATTGTATTACTAAGGTTTTAAAACTTTTTTACATTAGCGGGTATAATTTATACTTTTTCATTATCAGACATTATTTTTATTTCAAATTAAAAAATTATTTTTTAAGGTCTGAAAATGGCAGCGTTAAGTTAAGATAATAATCTAATTATAAAAGCAAAAAAGATAAAATATGGAGGTCAAAGTATAGATATCACAAATGATAATCATATCTAATTCAATGATATCTTAAATGAAAACAGTGTTTATATCAATACTAAAAACAACTAATCAAATATATAAATTGATATAAACTAATTAGAAGGTAAGACCTTAAATAATTTCACAATCAAAAATTTAAGAACTAATAATATAATCATATCATCTTAAATAGATGGAGATTTTGATTTAGAAGAAACATTAGATGAAATGATTTAAAATAATAAGATCAATGTATAAAATATTTCAATACTATAAAATTAAGTCTAAAGTCTAAATGATTTAACAACTAAATAATAATAAACTATTTTATCGCTTAAAAATGAAAACTATTCTTAATAATAATAAATAGACTATATCTTATCTTAATTAGGAGGATAAAATATATTAACATCTGATTTTAAATTATGGGAAATTAAATAAGGTTTTTATATAGTGAAAAGTTAAGAAGGAACAGCCGATAACGGATGGAAAACTAATTCGACTAAAGTATATTATAATGAAACTGAATGGATAAAAATTTATGGAAATATTAATATTAGTGTTAATGAAACTAAAACCTTTAAAGAATATAGAATTGCAGATGGAACTTTAGTTAATGAAATAATACATTGTCACTAATTGATATTTAATACTTTATGTGAAAGTACTTTTGATGGAATGAATACAGGATCGTTATAGTAATAATAGTATTTAGTAAATAGTTTTATAAAAGAAAAAATAATAAATGATAGTTCTTATAGTACAGAAATAAAAGGATTTTCAAAAAGAAGTGAAGTATTTTTCCCTGAAGTTGACTTTTCAGACGATTTCGTATAACTAAAACGTTAAGTAAATGAACAAATACCAATTGATATTGAAACTAAAGTATAATTAGTTAAAGATCATGTTTTAAATAACTATTACAGCTAAACTTAATTAAATACTAAATTAGAAGATATCACATCTAATTACAATAGTAAATTTATAGAACATGATTATATGTTTGAAGACTTATATTTATAAATAGGAAATAAAGTTAATTCAATTGATATATATTCTAAAACTGAAATTGATAATAAGTTAACTTATAAAGCAGACGCAGGAATTGTATCAATGTTTTACTCTATTTCAGAATGCAATAACTTATTTTATACTAAAACTTATATTAACTAATATTATTCTTTATCAGCAAATGTTTATACTAAATTAGAAACAGATAATTTATTGAAATTGAAACTTAATAAAGACACTTTTACATCTTTATACAATTAGAATATTTTAGATAACAACACAATGTTTAAAAATATAGATGATAAAATAAATACTAAAGCGAATATAACGGATATGAATACATCAAATACTTATATCACAACTTTATAAAATTAGATGTCATCTGTGATAACTGTAAATACTAATTAGTCTGATTTAATAACTCAAATCTAAAACATGTTTTCACCAAAAGATTTTAATGCTATGGGTTAATATACTTTTACTATTGGACCTATAACTATAAAGTTCGGTGTAATTGATGTATAAGGAGCATTGAATTAAAGAACTATTTATTATACCAAAAATTTCACTAATATTGTATATTGTGGATTTGTATCAGTTATAGGATCTTCGAATGGTGGAAATGGCGATGATGTCGGTTATATATAATACTATATTGATAAAGTTGTAATCACCGCAGATTATGCAAATGCTGGTGGAAATGAATCTAATTAATACTCATGGATGGTTATAGGTTATTGAAAAATTATGACGTTTATGTCAAATATAAAGTATATATTTAAATACTTTAAACTAATCTTTAGTTAAAGTATATTTTTTGTTATTTTAACCAAACCAAAACTCTATTTCACAATCACACATTTCATTAGATTGATATCTTATCATCGATATTGGTATAAAGAATTTACCATAATCATTTTCTATTTCATAAAAGATATTTTTAGAACCTTTACCGATATAATCTTATAACTTTTATAAATTTTCAATAGAATGAAATACTTGTTTGATATCTATCACACAATCATTAATTTTATTAAATTGATATAAACGTGTATCTTCGCTTTCATAAGGAAAATATTTATCATTCTATTTCGTCATTCTCATTTCATAATATTTACGTCTATAAACAGGTTATGAATAAGGTAAATCATTTGAATATCTTTAAATATCTTTTTTAGTAGAACCTAAAATATCTTTATATTATTTCATATCAAAATTTATAGGTGTTAACATAAAAGTTTAACCTTATTTATCAAATATTTAGAATACTTATTCTGACCATTTCCTCAAACGTTTCTTTTCTTTATCTTCTCTTTTGTTTATAACTTACACATGATCTCCTATTTAGAATTTATTGGATGAATCGATATGTTTTTTATTAAGATTTTATTTATACTCGTTCATATTTTCTAAATCATCTCTTGATATATTATTTGGTGTCTTCTTATAAAGTGGAATCACTCTTTCGAAATTATGATATTACATGAAATCTTCACATGCTTTCTAAACGTTTGTGTCATCTTTTTATTTTATTAAATTATTTATAATACTATTTCTAACGAATGATGACATGCCGTTGATGGCACTCATAGATTTATGATCGTTTGCATCTTTGATTACAGTTCTATGTTGAATATCATTTTAAAGTAACGCTTATTCGAATGAACCTTTATATTCATTTCCTTGATCTGTTGTAATTGACTCTATAAATTGATCTTCAAATTTTAATATATAATTTTAAAAACTGATAAAAGAATTAAGTACTTCTTAAGGTTGTTTATTTGGTATATTTTAAACAAATATTCTATGATTTGCAGGATTGTAAAATGTTGAAATTATTAGTTCTGGAATTTATTTAGATATATATTTTGAATCTTTAATGAAAATCAAATCTAAATACCAATCATCAAATTATGATATGTAAACCATTTTTGACATATTTTATTTCAAAAAGAAAAAATAATTATATCTTGTTTCATTAGTTATTGAAAAGACCTTTCTATAGTTTTAACATTGAAATTTTAACATTATCATTTTATTTATTTCTACAATTACAATAATAATACTCATTTTAGATTTAAGGTATTACTTCTCTAATACGAACACCATTATTAAAATATAATTAGTTAAGTGTTTCTGACCAATAATATCCTTCAAAATAATAAGATGAATAATAATAAACCTCAACTGCGTCTTCAGGCAACTAATCAATAAATATAAATTAATCCCCAAAATTATTACCGTTTCTATTTTTACAATTATCTCTAGGTGATGTCCACCTCAAATTTTATACATTGTTATTAGACGGTGATCCATTTATATGATCTATCTCATTATAATTATTTGGGTTTTCTAAAAATGCTTGCGCTACTAATCTATGAATTTTACATGTTTTCTTAATTTTATTAAGATATAAACCAACTGTTAAATAACCATCTTTATCTTCATATGGTTTCAATATTCTTCCTGTTGACTTATTTCTGACTTAACCTAAATTTGATACTTCATAATTAGGGTAATCAACTATATCTCTGTACTCTTCTATAAGTTCTTCTTATATCGATTCACTATAATTTGACTCTTCATCGTAATCACTTTAACTTAATTCTTTGTTTATTTGTTATAAAGAAATAAAAAAATTAACTATGTTTTCATTCTTATCTTAATTAAACAAATTACTCCAATTTATCGGCTTTCTTTGATAAATAACTCAATTGATCATACAGATAAAATAATGCTTCGTCAATATCAATAGATTTTTAACCAAATTCTTACATGTGACGAACTTATAAGTTCAAAACCTTAAATATCTTATTATTGATTTCGTCAATCCAATCGCAATACAATTGATAAATATACATTTTATTAAAAATAGAAAAAATATATTTCCATATCACATCTTACAAAATATATATACAAGATTTAGAATACTTATTATCATTAATGCTATATGTGTTATTATATTACAATAAATATGAATACATTATTCATCCGTCAAACACTTTTATTTTTAAACTTATATTTCTATCTAATGATTTGGAATAAACTATTTTTAAGTCTTGTTCATAACTGTATCATATTTAAATGCTTCATATTATTCTTAATTCATCTGTTTTCTTCAAAATAAAAAATTAGTATATGTTATCAAAATTATAATGTTCTTTTAAACTCGCTTAAATTCATAAAACTATAATCATCTTATTTCTTCATAAATACTTTTGCATTACATAAATCAAATTCAATTGGCTTACCTTTTGCTAAATCTTAATACAATTTAATCACATCTCCTCCGTATAAATCGTTTGCTTTTTAAGTAATACACTCACCTGTTACTCCTTTCATCCTTATGTGGAAATCATAACAAATCTACTTAACTTCTTTCTCATCATCTTTCTTAACTTCTTTCTCATCATCTTTCTTAACTTCTTTCTTAACTTCTTTCTCATCATCCTTCTTAACTATTTTCTCTACACGTAACTTAACACAATATACTTTTTTAGAAATATATATATTCCATCTTCACCATATAACACTTTACCTACTTTTGATTTAAAATCTGAATGAAATTAACCCATCTGTTCACCTATAAGTTCTCTATTATATTTTTCTTTAAAATTCTCACTCAATATTTTCAAATCATCCTCTTATATTTACATTGAATCTGTGTCTTGATAATAGATTTTCAAACCTAAATCATCTGCTAACACCATAACTTCATTCATAATACGTTTACTCATCGATAATATCTAAATTCCTACGTGATGATATCCTGTTTATTCACAACACTCCTTCTCTAACTTTACACAAAACTTATTTCCATATTATTAAATACTATTGATCTAATCATATTTCTTATATAGTTAACTTAAATCTTCATATATCTCAACTGTTTCATTTCTATCTCCTTCTATAGTCTTACCGTATGATGAATTCAACATCAATTTATAAATTTCTTATAAAGGGTTTTTCTATTTTTTACATTTAACTCGTTCTTCAAACATATATTTAATCACACCTTAAATAGTATAGTCTCTTTCCTTAGTATATACACCACTTATAATTTCATATTTATAATTTTATCTTAAAACTAATTCTTATAAACCAATTGTATCAACAAAATATCTATTCTCTTTATCAATATCATTTGTAAACTATCTGACCCCATCAACTTTCTAACTCAATAATGGAAAACCTCTTACTATAAAATCATTTCCTTTAAATAACTTAACTTCTAAATATAAAGTATTTTGATCAGGTGATGATCTCTTTTCAGTAATCTAAAATAAGTTTTCTCTAACATTGTAATGTTATATAAGTTCTGGTGTTAAGGTATATAACTTACCTGCTGGGTAATACGTTCTATATTACGCACTTGGGTATAAACTAACTGCATCAAAATCTAATATCTTCTTAAACATTAAGATTTGCTTTTTATTATACGCTGTCATACATCTTCCTCCTATTACGAACTGCTATAAGAACTATCTTAACAAACCATTGACTTTATACACTTTATTAAAACATTATTTCTTTAACTAATACGATAACGCTAATGATGAAATAGATATATAATTAAATAAGTTCATATCCATATTTTCTTTCAGTAATTATGCAAATTTCTAAACACATTTCTATAGTACAATTACGTCTTATTTACAGTAAAATAATGCATACTTTTACATATCAAAACAATCATCACTAATCATACAATCACTCTTCTTTAAAACTGAAATGAACTCTTATTTAGTATGATTAGATATAAATTTAGATGCCTCTTCAATATTACCAATATTGTTTACATATCTTTCTTCAGTGTAATAGTTGTAACACATAATTTCTTTTTGTATTGTCTTCTATTCTTCAATACTCAAAAACATTTCTGGTAATTCGCTCAATTTTTTAGAAATCATGATGTATGAATCTCTGAATACAAATTGTATTTTTAGACCTTATTTGCTGTATATTGAAAAACTAAATTATAGTACTTTTCCATTATTTTAAATCATATCCTCGATTTGATATTGTTCTTTAAGTATAAACTAACAATCGTATGATAAGTTGTGCATATATATTAAGACCTATTTATCTGGTAAATTGTTCTTCTTTGCAACAGGTCTTTCATCAATATAACATTTATCAATATATCTAACTAACCCGTTAACATCTCTTGAACTCTTTATGATATCTCCATCCGCCCAAACACATAAGTAACATTTATGTTTTATAAATTTACCTTCGTTATCAATAGTAAATGCTTCTGTATCGGCATACAATATTTTATCAAAATGGTTTTCTTTTTCTATAAATTCTTTAGTTTCTGAACAATAGTCTTATGCATTATCTGGCGCGCTAATTACTTATTTGCTGTTTTCTTTATAGTTAAATTCGTTATAATCTTTTATTTCTTCAAACATATTAAGTTCGTGCATCATTCTAATAACTGTTATACTATCATTTTAAGATTTACCTGTTGTGACACATATGTTGTTCGATGTCTCTCTAACTTATACAATATTGGTGTTATCTAAATACTTTTGATAAGTTTTATATTTTTAAAAGTTGTTCAACCAAAAGTTACTTACTTCTACATTTGTATCATATATGAAATAGTGTTCTTTATACAAACTAATATGAACTACATCTTTTTACTATTGTCTCAAATCATTTATATCTCCTTTAATATTCATCAATCTAACTTATTTATTTGATTCTTGATATACGTGTATACACATTGGTCCTATATGTTTGATATTCTTAATTTAAGTTAATGAAAATAGTTGTAAATTTGATTGAACTTAAATTAAAATTGCCTATATTTCTTAATTAGTATATTATCCTGACATTTATAACGCATATATAAAACATTATGCTTTTCTTGATAATTCTAAATGTTACTCTAAATTATTTCCAATTTAATATCTTTAAAGATCAATTTAAGGTATTTTGTTTATAAAGTTAAAGTATGCGCCTTTGTTCTTTTTATTTGTTTTCAAATCAATAGACTTAACTAATTATTTCTTCTATTTCTCTTTAATATATTTATCAATATCATCTAATTTCTTCTCATTTTCTAATAAATTCTTATTAAATACATTCTCTGCTATAAGTATCTCTATTTTATACGCATGTAACATTTTACGCTATAATTCCTAATCGCTATCCGTTTCTTTTTCTAATAAATGAACTCCTTTATATATTGCATTTCTTATAAGTAAAATAAGTCTATTTTTAATCGGGTATACAAATATTATTGTCTTACCTTCTTCGTCTCTATAGTATATTCTAATAAATTTACCTTTATAATATTTCATGATATCGTCTAAATGATACTTAATCATAATTCTATTACTGTCCCCATCAAATCTAATTACACCTTTGATATCTGGTTGTTTTTGATCCAAATAATTATTTATATCTTCTTTACTATACGATTTAATTTATTCTTCTAATTATATATTTTTATTCTAAATCTTCTATTTATAATCATTCTCTTGTTATTTCATCGCTTCAAAATCAGGTATAATTCTTTACATCTCTTCCAATATAGATAATTTCTTCTTTTAACTAATCTCTTGTTATTTCATCGCTTCAAAATCAGGCATAATTCTCTACATCTCTTCTAATATTTTAAGTTTCTTAATTTTGTTCTTTATAGTTTTCATACTCTTTTCATCAAAATCAAAATCTTATAAAAGAACTTTTAATTCTGGAATGGTAAAATTTTTAATGTTGATCGACATTTGTTTTTTATTTAATGTTAAAAAAATAATATTTATAAGTTTCAAATTTTATAATCAATAAATTATTATAAAGTAACATTTGGTTATAACTCTTTGTATTGTTTCGTAATGTTTACAATTCTTATTCGATATCTAATTGTTTCAATAAGTTCATCAATTGTAAAAGAAACAGGTTGTACTCCAAATGTTGACTCAAATAAATATTCTAACTTCTCACTATCGTTTGGTGTATTTTCTATAAAATGTTTATAAAATGTTAATTGATCTCTATACTGTATGATATCTATATAATTTCTAAAATATGACTCTTTATAATCTTATTATCCCATTGAATGTAATTTCATATGTTTTTAGTGACTTGTATTGTTTTTATCAGGTTTTACTTCTAATAAGTTTTATATATTATTATCAAATTAGTTAAAATTTTTGTGATGAATAACATTTGATGTCTCTTTTTCAAATACTAATTTATGCAAATAGGTTTAGTTTTTAGTTAAGTGGTAATCTTGTTTATTGATATCATTTATAAACAATGAATCTGCGTCTATTAGAGATGTATAACATATTGGAATATTGAAATTAAATATTTAACTATTAACTATCTTGTATGTATCTGGATAACATAAATATATCTGGAAACTTTTCATGACTAAAAGTGGAACTAACTTCTATGAAATAGAATATAACTCTGGGTCTATTAACACTCGTATTTAATGATAATACTAACAATGTTTTAAAATATTTATAAATTTAGTTATTACGTTCTTCTTTTAGTCGTTATCTTATTTGGTCTGTACATCAAATCTATCACTCTTCTTAATAAACTCAAAACACTTGTTTATGACCTCATGCTCTTTACTATTCATATTACTAATGAAATACTCTTTAGTTATATCTTGGTTATACTTTTCTTGTATAACACGATCTTCAATATATTTAGTATATGCTATTAGTTTTTTCTTATTTGATGTTTCTTTCTAATAAGTTGATATCAATAACTTTAGTTCAAATATAGATATATCAAATGGTTTGTCTATATCTAATTGTTCGTAAAAATCTTTGGACTATAACTTCTCTTTTGTAAAATTTATATATAGTTGTTGAAATCTCTTTTTGTTCATTCGTTATAAGGTATATACGGTTCCATTATCGTGTTTTATTTAGTATTTTGATTATTTATAGTTTGAAATAAGTTTTCTGAACTCTATCACCATATTTCTAAATTCATTTATCACTTTACGTTTAGTGTCTTTAGTCACTTCTAAAACTCTATCTAATTACTCTTGATCTATATCAGGTAATTATTAATCTTTGTCTTCTAAAAATTATTGTATACTTTAATAAAATTAACTTCCTTTCGAAAATGAATTATCTGTTAATTATTTGATAAGTATTTCAAAATCTTATTTATCTGCTGATTTAATCGTTTACATTTTATAAAGAAATAAAAAATATAGTTATCAAATTATCAAAAAATATTTATATTCAATTTACTCACTAACTCTCTTCTTCACTAATTTCCTTTTTAACTTATTTCTTCACTGCTTTCTTTTACTTTGTTTCTGGTTTAGTATCTTCCTCATCAAAATCAAATATTTTATCTAAAACTACAATATTAAACTCTTTCTAAATTCTAATTAAATCAAAATGTTTAACTTCTTCAGGTTTAACTCTATATTACTTCGCTTGATAAAAGTCATGTTGTTCTCCTGTTTTGCTTGTAAAGGATGATGACTCATGATCTATATGAATTTTGATAATAGACTCATTTATCATTTAGTCTTAAATCTTCTTTACAGTATAAATATAGTTATTAGTTATTTCTAACTTCTGAACAACTTTATTATTTTGAACTAATACTATTAATAAGACTTTCATATTTAATGACTTTGGGTCAAATTTATTATTTTTGTTTACTCTCTTATTCTTTGCATCTAAATAAATAACGACTTCTTCAAATTAGATGTCTGTATTTTCTTCACAATATTCTATAACGCTTTATGGTTTTAAGTAATTCATGTTTTGCTTTGTTTCTATAAAATAAAAAAATATATATATATAATAATTCTTTTAGATACTCAAATTCTTGATATATTTATTCTGGTTCAGTTTACATCTAATTATCTTGTATTTGATTCTCATTTTTAATTATAGGTATATTATTTTAATTAACATCTAAATTCCATGATGATGGTTATTCTGGTTGGTTTATAATCTCTTGACGTCTTTATTCGGCTCGTTCTCGTTGTTCAGTTCCACTATCTACAACTTATACTTCATCGGGGTCAACTTTAACAACTTACGGTTGTTATTATAACACAACTTCATTCGGGTCGACTTTAACAACTGGTGGATGAACACTATTATTAAGATCTTATATAGCTAAAGGTTATTATATTGATGGCTTGTCACTTAAATTTATCTACTCGTTTGGGTCATGTTTTACTACTTTAGGAAATTGACCTTCTGTATTATCACTTAAGTCCTACACAGACATCTTAACATCATTCTTATTCACGCTTAATAACATCTTCAAACGTGACTCTTCTAATTCTTCTATTTCTTCATCTAACATTTAGACTCCTAATAAAAACTATTGTGCTTTTAATTATTTCTTTTTGTACATTTTACCTAATTTTGTTTTCTAACCTTTCTTTTATTATAAAATGTCATAATTATAGTTGATGTTCTTTTTGTACTCGTTATCATTTGGGATATGGATACTTGTTGTTCTCCATAAGTCTTCTTGTTTCTATAAATCACTTTCTTATTAAAATTAAATATTTTGTGCTTGTTGCTATGCTTGCTATTCTTGTTCAATATATTATTATTGAACTGATGCTTGACGTTGTTGTTCTAATTACTTTTTATACTCAAATTCTTACTCTCTAAGTATACGCGCTTCTTCTTACTACTACATTCGCATTAATACTTTCTTACTTTTGTTGATATACAGTTCTAAAGTATATTCGTCTCCATTCAGTTACAAATCTTGATACATTTCATCTTGAAATTAAATTCTAAAACCTTTAATAAGTTAATTAACTTGAAATGTGACAATGATGTCTGATGTTACTTAAGTTATTGTTCCTGCATTCCATGTTCTAAATTATTTCAAAAGTAAATAACGTTTCTAACCTTGATCAATTAGTGTATAGCCTTAAATATCATAACAGTTGATGCAAATATACTTGTAAATATACGGGTATAAAATATTTGTTGCGGTTATAAAACCTTATTCATCACGTTCATAAATAGTTCCTTTAAATAAACCAAACGCTTTGCAAAAGTAATGGTCCTCTGATTTTAGTGCTTTGAAACCTGTTGCTTTAAATTTTAGTTTGTTGTTGTTTAAAAAGTAATCGTTGTCTACTGTAAATTGATAATTGTTGTCTGATAAGTTTTAGATAATTGATAATAATTAAGTCTCGTCATCTATCTTTCTTTTGAACGGTAATAGAACATCAATCCAATCATTTTGTTCATTCAAAATACTATATCTATTATTGTTGATTGTGTATTGTGGCGCCGTGAACGTTAACTTGATATTTGCTTCTATTTCGTCAATTTCATATTCGCAAAGAAGTTGTTGATCTTATTTTGAAAATGTAAGTAATTGGTCAGTGTCTTTACCTTGTGTACTCATAATCAATGTCATTTTTAGAATTTAAAAATTTAAGTTTAAAAAATAAATCTCTATACACCATATCAAATCAACATCATATTTGAAGTGGTTAACTATTAATAGATAAAGTTATTAATTTAAGAAATATAGTTATTACTTATTATAATATATACATACTTGCACCAGTGCGTAGATTTTTGCACCATTTGCACCATTTGCACCAGCTTATATATATACAGTTTTATACATTATTGCGCACGAATTTACAATATAATAACATAATTGTTAATTAATATTCCACTCCCTCAATGAAGAAATACTCCGAATCTGAAATAAAATTGATAAAGTACTTACTTTAACACAAAGATGAATTACATGAAGATCATTTAACACTGTCATTTGAAAATATCTCTAAACAATTGAAAAAGGAATTCGAGGTATAAATATCAAGAACTACTTTATGGAACTACTCACGTAAAATTAATATAGGTTAATCTTATAAGAAGAAGTTATAACCAGTTGTTGAAGTCGTATAGAAGGAAGAAGAATCTGTTGATGAATCGTATGAAGAATCTGTTGTTGAATGACAAATTAAATAATTATTATATTTTTCACACCAATCATGAAACGCATTTGTGATATTGATTTATAAAATAGATCAAAATGTCATAAAATTATGTCAGTGTATATAATTTACCTGTGAAAACGTATATGAAATGTCTATTTTTCTAATCATTTTACCAAATGTTAGAAAAGTAAACAAATCATATATGATGA
>CAXDID010001192.1:702748-813599 GCA_963988835.1 Hexamita inflata
CAAACAGCTATGAATCAATACGTATATTTATATCTGGCATAATATAAATATATTCACTCATTCAACATTAGGTTATACTCCAAGTATTTGATAAATTACCACAATCAGCTTATAGTATTGTATTTATATAGATTTCAATGGATTTAGAAAGCTAAATATTGTAAATCCCATATGCCACTGTTTAACCTGTAATTATTCCCAGTTCATTACTAAATATATAAACTTTCTATATTGTAGAACTAGTAATATTAGTTTAGTATGCGCGGTCAGTTCCAATAAAACCACCTGCGTATAGAAGTGAACAAATATTACTGTTCAATATTTTTGTATTAATTATCGATATGCTGTTAAAGCCTGTCCAACCTACTAATCCACCGGAGCTTAAATTAAAATTCATATTTTCATTACTATATGTAATAATTGCATTTCGGATTATCGTGCTTTGAGCTGATATATATCCTAATAATCCACCAATATCTCCATAAGAGCTTGGTCCGCTAAATGTAAATATCGTTAATGTTTTAATATTTGTTAAATCAATGCTTGTACAATATTATGTTGCATATCCTATAATACCAAATCTTTTCAAATCATATCCTGATACGTTAAATATTAATGATGTTTACTATATTTAAATTGAACCACTATTTTAAAAACCTATTATACCAGAGTTTTCAACTACTTACATCTAAAATTAAAATTATAAGCATAAATTAATTATTGTTATATCCGCAGAGGATGTATAACCAATCATACTTCCATAATTACTTAAATAATTTTAATTTAATATTTAATACTAATTAAATAGGATTTATATGATTTTAATAGTAGAAGCATCCACTATTGAAAATAACCCCCCGAATTTATATGGTTATAAAGTATTTGATGATATTGAATTTGAAATTTATGATATGGTGGAATTACCTAAATGCTATTCAGCTAAGCAACACTGAGCGCTATAGTACGTATAAAATATGACGACTAATTACCTACATTAAACTGCTACGGAGAAAATTGTATATTACTCATAAATAACACTGTTGAATTTAGTGAATATCCTACAAGAACGATGCAACCTTTACTTATATAGTTACCTAAAACTTAAAAGTCAATAACTTTCATATTATTCCATACATTGCGTATAAGTGACAAATCACCAGTTGATGTATTTTCAATATTTATATTTATAAGCATTTGATTTATATTAGAATTATTAGAATTAGATTATATGATGTTTAATTACCCCTAAATTAAAATTATATTTGTTTCTGTCTTTGATATAATATATAATTAATTAATAATATTTTTGTTATTACAATTAGTTAATATAGTTCCCGTTTCAACGTTTTAAAATCCAATCTATACTTTTAAATTTGTAAATTAATGTTGTATTTAAAATAATGGACTGACAGTCTTTGAGTAAGTATTGTCTTAAACAATAATTAATGCATTTTAAATTATACTTTAAGAGTTGAAAACATAGTTATTACTGAAATTAGACTAATCAACTACAACACTAGTGATAAGTGCAATATCAAAAGATGTGTAATATAATTGTTGTGAGCAAGTAATTAAATTGTTATTACTTACAATTTTATATTGGCATGATGCGCCAACAATTATCTAACCAGCTGGGCATGTACAGACATTATTAATTATTATTTAACCTATTATAGAATTGCACATACAAATATTACCTTCTAAAACAGAATTAGAAGGACATGCACACTAATTAGAAATATTTTAACTATTTATACCACAAGTACATACATTATTATCAACAATCGCTCCTGTTGTAGAACATTAGCAAATACCATTTATAAATACCTAACCTATTATTTTACAAACACATTCATTATCAACTTTTTAAGAATTATTAGGACAAACACAAATATCTTCAGATACAATCGCATTTAGAGTTGAGCATTTGCAAGATTAATTTTAAACGACTTATCCATATATTTTACAATATACTAGAACACACGATCCATTAATCCACTAATAACCGATAGATTTTAAGCAGTCAATTTCCTATTAAAGCTTCAGCATTTACGAGTTTACCGAAAATATATTAGTATATAAGGTTTAATTAACCGACTAAAGATTTTATTAATACTTATGATCTAAAATGCTTAAATTTGAAATATAATTTGTTTCTAGTGTTGAATAATTGTTAATAATAGATTATTCTAAATATTATGAGTTTATTAATAAATTTTCTGAAAATAATTCAAAATTAGTATTTATTGTTTCGTTTAACTATGATATATTTATTTTAGTTTAATGTAAATCATTAAGTAGAGCAATTTACAACATTTGTAAATCTGAAATCGTATTTATAACATGAGAACACACACTATTATTGAGCATATATCCAGAAGCGCAAACACATTTGTTTTCAACATATTCAAATGGAAATATGCATTAATATATACTATCTATTTCAATACTATATTATAATTAAGATTAACATAAACCATACACGATATATATTTCGCCGCATAGATCACATTCTTTAATTTCATTGCCGATAATTATTACAGCAATACTTTAAGACCCAAATTATTATGTATGTAAATCTACACAATACTGAAAATTATCTAAGATAATGTTATTGAATGTTTATATATTTGATGAAATATACCCATTAAAGTCACTTTATATAATATTAAAGCCAGTAAGGCGACACTTAATAATAGAAAATTTTGATAATGTTTGATTTACAATATTTACTAATGCGGATGAATGTGAACAATTTATTCTATATTATATAAACGATTATTGTAAATTCACGCTTTAAAGAGGAGAAAATATTACACCAGATATTTGAAGTCCTGAAGCAATAAAAATTAAATTAGAACTTTGTAATTCAATATCGCATATTACACAAATTAGCGCACCTATTGTAACATCAAATGTTAACGTAACATTAATATTTGAATCTGTTACTATTTAGACTTATGAATTTAAACCAAATAGTGCAAAAGCATTTATATTTATATTGTTTATTAAAATATCAACCTATGTAAGCTATACGGAATTCGTTTGAATAAATAGATGCATAGTATTTGATTTTTAAGTTAAATACACATTATTTAATATTTTCATGCTATTTATATTTGGTTACTTTTAACAATAAATAAATTGATTGTTATTTACCTATATATTATTCAGACATATATTTTAATTATTAACTTATTATAGTGTTTTAAAAATGTAATAAATAGAAGATAACATTATAAATTTAATAATATAGAGGGGTAAATCCAAGGTCGTCACCTTATATCTGAAGGTGAAAATATAGTTAAACTTACTTTGAAAGAAGGAATCTTCCCGGTAGATAAAAGGAATTTATTCTATAATATTTTTATATTACCACTCTACTCCAGTCCAAAATATTAAAATGCACTAAATTTAGTATCTTTTATACCGGCTGTAGTTGAAGAAATCGACTCCCATTAACATTCAGTGTATGATAAGGTACCAACAAAAAACTGTTGTATTTTTCCAAAAGTTGATTTTTGCAACTAAAAATTAATTTCTTGAGCTCCAGAAGAATCAAGTGGGGTTCATAGTTTTATGATATAATAGTATAGTATAGTAGTGATATATCGCTATTGGTAAATTGGAGTCATTTCGTGATTCACTAAAATACACAAATCTGGAATACCATAATTTCAATATTTTGGGAATCGTATCAGAGGCCACCAGTATAACTACCATGTATAGTTAGGGGTACATAAAGCAATATAATCACATTATATAAGGAGTTCTGCCTAGACGGTTTAGTTGTGATAATTATGCTTTCACTAATTTTAGTATTTTGAGCACTATTATACAAGCTAGCTGATTAACATTAAATTTTGGTATTAATATTTAGTACTTATACTAATCCCTCCTTTGAGTTCGAAATTTTATATTTGAGTGATCTCCAATATATTATATATTCAATTGAAGTTAACGAAAGTATGAAATATATTTAGAATGCTATATTTCTTTAATTAGCACCATATAATACGTTTTAATTTCGCGGGAGTCCATGCCTTCAGATGTAGTCAGCTTAAATGATATAAATATGTAGTATTTTAAATATTTTTACTGAGAAGTAGAGTGGTAATTTAATATTAAAATAAAATATAAATGTTTTAATGTGCCAGCGTATTTCCCCCTATCAAATATAGACTAGCTCTAATTTCACTTCATATATATACCTGGCGACTTTGGATTTACCCCTCTATAGTCCTTACTCAGCATCCGAAATCCCCATTTCCACACGCGTAACTGAGAGCTATCTTAGCTCATAACATGTGCCTCTACACACATGCTACAAAATACCATCATTCGATGGTAGAATATTTTCCTCTACTTTAATAATCAATCTAGTGATTCAATTTTTCTCTTCAATTTGCTTATTCAAATGTTTGCTAATACTTTTAATCTATCGATTTTTGATACACGATCCAGTTATCATGGCCCCTCACGGAGCCAGTTCAGATAGCAATTATCCAGTCAATATGACAGCTGCCTAGCTCCTCATATGAATTTTTGGTTGAAGTTTCCTTACTTATAACCTCCAAACGATTTGTTTCCTTTTTTGTTTTGCTTACTGAAGTTGGTCTAGTCTATTGGTATTTTGACATATACATAGTCATCGTTGCGCTTAGATTTAACATCATCGTATCTGTATTCGTTTAGGGAGTTGAACAGTTTCCCTTAGTTGTTGAATTTGTTGTTGTTTCGATCGAAGTAGTTGCCTTGTTGTTTCAGAGTATTTTGTAGAACTTTCGTTAGCTTTTAGACTACGTCTGCTTAGTTCCAAGACTGTTTCTTCCAGTGTTTCTGCTAAGATTTGGCAGTTTGCCAGTTAGCTGATGTCCACCAAGTGATTATGGCTCAGATCGATGGAAACTAACTGTGCCATTAGTTCTACGTTTTGGAGTGATGTGATGTTGCAGTAGTTCGCTTTAAGGATCGTGTTCGAGACGAGCTCGAATCCAAAACCGGTGCATGAATGTAGGCTTACTTCATAGATTTGAAATGTATCTGCGAATTTGATATTGAACAGTTTCGGTTCGTTTTTTATGTCCAGAATCCCGTTCTCAATTTAGTTTTCATATTTGCTCATTCTAAGATCGTGGACCAAGCGATCGCTTTCCACGTTCAGTTTTTATATTTAAGACAGCTCGTTGGAGTCGAAGACCAAAGATAGATAGTCTGGTTCGATTTGGTTCAAGAGGTGCGAATATGAAAATAACTTCAAATCGAAAACTGGCTCAAAGTTCTGTACGTAATTGTCGCTGAATTCCAAACTGTTCAGCTTTTTCAGTTCGCGCAGTGGTTCTAAAAACAGAATTTAATTTTAGTTCAGGTTCAAAACGACCAGGTTCTTTAAATAACTCAAACTATTTATGTCAGAAATTAGATTTTAACTCAAGTCCAAGTAGTTTAAAGCGGTTAAACGTGCGAGTTCGGACAAATCTGACAGAGAATTGTTGCTCAAGTCAAGATACATGAGTTTCATTAGGCCGAGACCGCAGATAGAATTCAACGTAAAGTTCTTCACGCTTAGTTTACGAACCAGACTGGGCACGCGGCTGAAGTCCAGATTGGCTACGTTTAGAAGGAACAAATGCTCGACGATTCCGTTGAAACGGTCCAGAAAGCTCACGTCTAATATTTCAGCGTCGTTTTAGATGCGGAGAACACCGTTTCTATAAATATCAGAAGCCGCATTTTCGGTTATATACTCGAAATACTTTCTGAACATGTGCTCGTCGTAGCTCTTTTGCAACAGAAGCACACTTCCAGCTTATTTGCTGTACGAATGCTCCATAACTTTCAAGAGCTGCTTTTCGTTACAATCTGCGCCGAAATAATTTCGGAAATCCAGCTAAACCGGACGGTATTGCTAGCCTATGAACTCATAACAGAAGTCGGGCTGCTCAATTAAACCCTTAATCGGAAACAAGTCCAAAATGTAGTTTTGCGCCAAGAGTATTTTAGTTTTCTGGCAAATATTCTTCAAGTCGTTTACGAAAATTATTTTGTTGTTCCTCAAGTCTAGTTATACCAGATCAGTCAAATCAGACAAAGCCTCCAAGCGAGAAATACCGTTATTGCGCACATCTACGTGTGTAAGTTTGCTATGGTTTTGTATGAACGACAAATCATCCAGCATCATATCGGACATATTTAAATAAGTGAAGTTGTTGAACTATTATATTTTTGAGCAAACTATTTATGGTCTTGTTGTCGTATTACACTAGAAGCTCTCGGTTTTATTCCCTCTTTTACAACTACTTTTCCCTTCGTTGGCACATTGTTCACTAAATAACTGATCACTCTTTTCAATCTCCACGCAAACAGCTTACTGTTGAGCAGGCTTGATTTCATTGTATTTAGTTTGGTTGAACAATTATTTGCAATACACAGTTTTCAGCTTTACACTAGAAGAGGTTTCACGTTTTCATGTGTTTTGAATTATAGCCGCACAGTTTAGAACAAATGCTGCAATAACACTATATAATTTCATGTTTGAAGTGGCGCTGAGCAAAAATTAAGTTGTAATTATATGATCAGCACAATAAAGAATAATATGAGGACATTGTAATACAATCCAACAAGCAACATATAAATACGGTGATGAAATGCTTAATATTAACGCGTGTAACAAAGAATAATCCAAAATAACAATAATAAGATAAACTTCGATACAAATCTTACACTATTTACATAACGCCCTTCATCCTCCAATGAAGATCCAGCGGCACGCCTCCAGACTGCTCTGAGTGAAATGCTGTCATAACCACTGCAGCCGCAAAGTCCCAACACGGGGTTATATGGTGCTGTAGCAAATGCTATTCAGCGATGCATGAGTTGCAGTGACGTTTTACAATTTTTCGGCTGGAACGCTGATATTTGATATTTAAAACTACATTGTGATATTATTATACCATTATACTCATTGGTATATATACATTTCACTTTGCGTTCGTTTGTAATCTGCATGTTTTTCTCAAATGTCTTCCGGAAACAATCAGCACTATCCACCAGTATCTAGGCGTCTGTAAACGACTATTTAATAATATCTAAAGTCTGAATGGATGGCTTGAAACAGCAGCAATTAAAAGTAGAAGCTCAACAACTGAAAACTATTTCAAATAATCGAAGAGCAGAAAAATATTATCGAGTTGGCTATAGCAAGAATATGGGAAGATCATTCAGAAAGCAAAAGGCAGAGATATTTATTTACCAATGTCAACACTATTATCAATGCATGGTTACAAAACTTGATTTTCGATTGCCGTGTTACACCTAGCTATGCCGCTCGTTGTTTATACACTTTCTTTTTCTTCACCACTTCTATCATGTTCGATACTGCAGCTATACTGTACAGAGTACGACTCGCAGATGATACTCAAGTACCAATCTGAAGTTAAAAACAAGCAGCTATGCATCTACAAGAACAAGTACTTGAAAGAGCTTGGGTTTACTCAGAAGCTCAGCGTTATAAAAACTACAAATTCAGGCGTGCTGTAATTTTACCCGCAGCTGGTAGGTAATGTCAACCTAAGAGAGCTTCATCTGTGTGATTGCTACGTCAAGAGTATTTCGGGTTTAAATTTGTAAAACTTAGAAGTTCTCACTCTGCGAAACACCCAAACGTCAGTTTATGATCTTACCAGATTCCCTGTTTAAAAAGCAGTCATAATTAATCAGAACAGACTCACTGACACTTCTGTCGTTTAGGGGCTGGACAAGCTTACAGTACTTGATTTAGCGCAAAATAGAATAAATAGTATTTGTGATTGGCGTCGCTGATCTAGTTAGAAGAGTTGGAACCTATCTAACAACAAGTTAACGGATGTATCTCCACTGCAATATTTGACCAAACTAGCCAAACTGAGTTGTCTCGGAACAACATTAGAAACATATCTGTCATATTGCAGTTAACAAGCTTAAAGAACTTGAAATCTCAGAATCAAGAATTTAGCACTACTCACTAAAATCCATGATATAATTAACTAAACTGGACCTTTCACAAAGGAACAAACTTAGTGATATAGGTTTAGGCTAAATAAGCTTAGAAGACCTGGACTTAGCAACTAACAAAGTAGTTGATCCGTCACCCACTTCAAAAACTTAGCTAATCTTAGTACGCTCTCACTCAGTAATAATAGAGTCACTGATTTATCAGAAGCTTAGCATCATTAGTTGGCTTGGAAACACCTCATTCTAACCAGTAACTAGGTGGATGACATTCTCGCTGTAATACTTACCTGACCTAACTCCGCTTTGCATTTTATAGGGGAGTCGTATAAAGATTTGTAGCCATTATTCTATTTAACCAACTTGTAGAACTTGATATTTCTAAAAATGAATGCAGTGATTTCCGGTCCGCTAATACTTGGTTGTATAGTTAAACTGGATATTTCTAATCAAAATTAGGAATAACCGGCTCAATATAGTTCTTTACGCGATTTGACAAAGCTCACTAGTTTGTCGTTGTTTGCGTGTGCACTTTAGATATTTCTGCGCTATAGTAGCTTATAAGTCTATTAGAGAACTTGACCTCACCTGTAGTTATGGTGTCAACACAGCCCCGCTCTGGTACCTAACTAAAATAGAAAGACTGCATTAGGAAACTGCAATATTTACAGAAATTTCTGTTTGCGATCTATGATCAACCTAGAAACCATAAATCTAGCGGAAACTAAATTATTAGTTGCAGCCTCTCCGAAAATCATCAAAATTGAAATACGCTTGTTTAAATTATATAATATGATCACTGACTTTGCACATTAATATACTCGCCGAACAGGTTCATTTCCACAGTTGGCTAGAGATCGCCCTCTGCATAGTAGCTCGCTTTAGGCAAGAGAATGGACATAATCGATACTTTTCTGCACAACTCAGACAAAAAGAATGGAAAGCTAAATAATACAGCATATAAGGCGCCACGAACAAAAGCAAACACGTGCTTGAAAAAACACAAAAGCAGCTACACAATTAATTTGCAAAAGGATACTTCACATATTATAGCTTGCCCGATCGACATTGATATGTAATGAACCGTTTAAGAAAATCTAGTTTAGACTAAAGTTCACTGCAAGTTTTTCACATCTAGATTGGCGAGATATCTTGTAGTTTATAATCAGTTTGAGACATAGCTGAGCGCATTTACAAATCGATCTACAAGACCTTGATGCTTGCCTAGCGCATGCTGTGAATTTGGATTCTGTGCTTATCGTTCGTTTCACTGCTTTTCTGGAGATGGTTTGCAGGCGCAGCGATATAGTTTTTAAAGAGGGCGCTAGGTATTTATTGATCTGTCTGATCGCCTGTCTATGATGTGGTTGAATCTAAAGTTTACGGAGCTGAACTGTTTCCAGTGTTTCAGTTGGGATACGTGAACAAGTCGGTTGTGCGAAACGTCGACACTGCTAAGATTTGGCAGTTTCGCCAGTTAGCTGATGTCCACCAAGTGATTATGGCTCAGATCGATGGAAACTAACTGTGCCATTAGTTCTACGTTTTGGAGTGATGTGATGTTGCAGTAGTTCGCTTTAAGGATCGTGATCGTGTTCGAGACGAGCTCGAATCCAAAACCGGTGCATGAATGTAGGCTTACTTCATAGATTTGAAATGTATCTGCGAATTTGATATTGAACAGTTTCGGTTCGTTTTTTATGTCCAGAATCCCGTTCTCAATTTAGTTTTCATATTTGCTCATTCTAAGATCGTGGACCAAGCGATCGCTTTCCACGTTCAGTTTTTATATTTAAGACAGCTCGTTGGAGTCGAAGACCAAAGATAGATAGTCTGGTTCGATTTGGTTCAAGAGGTGCGAATATGAAAATAACTTCAAATCGAAAACTGGCTCAAAGTTCTGTACGTAATTGTCGCTGAATTCCAAACTGTTCAGCTTTTTCAGTTCGCGCAGTGGTTCTAAAAACAGAATTTAATTTTAGTTCAGGTTCAAAACGACCAGGTTCTTTAAATAACTCAAACTATTTATGTCAGAAATTAGATTTTAACTCAAGTCCAAGTAGTTTAAAGCGGTTAAACGTGCGAGTTCGGACAAATCTGACAGAGAATTGTTGCTCAAGTCAAGATACATGAGTTTCATTAGGCCGAGACCGCAGATAGAATTCAACGTAAAGTTCTTCACGCTTAGTTTACGAACCAGACTGGGCACGCGGCTGAAGTCCAGATTGGCTACGTTTAGAAGGAACAAATGCTCGACGATTCCGTTGAAACGGTCCAGAAAGCTCACGTCTAATATTTCAGCGTCGTTTTAGATGCGGAGAACACCGTTTCTATAAATATCAGAAGCCGCATTTTCGGTTATATACTCGAAATACTTTCTGAACATGTGCTCGTCGTAGCTCTTTTGCAACAGAAGCACACTTCCAGCTTATTTGCTGTACGAATGCTCCATAACTTTCAAGAGCTGCTTTTCGTTACAATCTGCGCCGAAATAATTTCGGAAATCCAGCTAAACCGGACGGTATTGCTAGCCTATGAACTCATAACAGAAGTCGGGCTGCTCAATTAAACCCTTAATCGGAAACAAGTCCAAAATGTAGTTTTGCGCCAAGAGTATTTTAGTTTTCTGGCAAATATTCTTCAAGTCGTTTACGAAAATTATTTTGTTGTTCCTCAAGTCTAGTTATACCAGATCAGTCAAATCAGACAAAGCCTCCAAGCGAGAAATACCGTTATTGCGCACATCTACGTGTGTAAGTTTGCTATGGTTTTGTATGAACGACAAATCATCCAGCATCATATCGGACATATTTAAATAAGTGAAGTTGTTGAACTATTATATTTTGAGCAAACTATTTATGGTCTTGTTGTCGTATTACACTAGAGCTCTCGGTTTTGTTTCCCTCTTTACAACTACTTTTCCCGCTTCGTTAGCACATTGTTCACTAAATAACTGATCACTCTTTTCAATCTCCGCAAACAGCTTACTGTTGAGCAGCTTGATTTCATTGTATTTAGTTTGGTTGAACAATTATTTGCAATACACAGTTTTCAGCTTTTACACTAAGAGTTTCACGTTTTCGTAATGTTTTTGAATTATAGCCGCACAGTTTAGAACAAATGCTGCAATAACACTATATAATTTCATGTTTGAAGTGGCGCTGAGCAAAAATTAAGTTGTAATTATACCGATCAACACAATAAAGAATAATATGAGGACGTACTTAAATACAATCCAACAAGCAACATATAAATACGGTGATGAAATGCTTAATATTAACGCGTGTAACAAGAATAATCCAAAATAACTGTAATAAGATAAACTTCCGATACAAATCTTACACTATTTACGCAACACACTCCACTTCATCCTCTAATGAAAGATCCAAGCGCTGCCTCCAGACTGCTCTGAGTGAAATGCTGTCATAACCACCCTCGCAGCCACCAAAGTCCCAACACGGGGGTTATATGGTGCTGTAGCAAATACTATTCAGCGATGCATGAGTTGCAGTGACGTTTTACAATTTTTTCGGCTGGAACGCTGATATTTGATATTTAAAACTACATTGTGATATTATTATACCATTATACTCATTAGCATATATACATTTCACTTTGCGTTCGTTGTAATCGCATGTTTTCTCAAATGTCTTCGAAACAATCAGCACTATCCACCAGTATCTATGACGTCTGTAAGCGACTATTTAATAATATCTAAAGTCTGAATGGATGGCTTGAAACAACGCTTAATTAAAAGTAGGCTCAACAACTGAGAAAACTATTTCAAATAATCGAAGAGCAGAAAATATTATCGAGGTGGCTATAACAAAGAATGTGGGAAAGATCATTCCAGAAAGCAAAGGCGAGATATTGTTACCAATGTCAACACTATTATCAATATGGTTACAAAACTTGATTTTCGATTGCCGTGTTACACCTAGCTATGCCGCTCGTTGTTTATACACTTTCTTTTTCTTCACCACTTCTATCATGTTCGATACTGCAGCTATACTGTACGAGTACGACTCGCAGATGATACTCAAGTACCAATCTGAAGTTAAAAACAAACAGCTATGCATCTACAAGAACAAGTACTTGAAGAGCTTGGAGTTTACTCAGAAGCTCAACATTTATAAACTACAAATTCAGGCGTGCTGTAATTTTACCCCGCAGCTGGTAGATGTCAACCTAAGAGAGCTTCATCTGTGTGATTGCTACGTCAAGAGTATTTCGGGTTTAAATTTGTAAAACTTAGAAGTTCTCACTCTGCGAAACACCCAAACGTCAGTTTATGATCTTACCAGATTCCCCTGTTTAAAAGCAGTCATAATTAATCAGAACAGACTCACTGACACTTCTGTCGTTTAGGGGCTGGACAAGCTTACAGTACTTGATTTAGCGCAAAATAGAATAAATAGTATTTAGCCGTTAGCGTCGCTGATCTAGTTAGAAGAGTTGAACCTATCTAACAACAAGTTAACGGATGTATCTCCACTACAATATTTGACCAAACTAGCCAAACTGAAGTTGTCTCGGAACAACATTAGAAACATATCTGTCATATTGCAGTTAACAAGCTTAAAAGAACTTGAAATCTCCAGAATCAAAAAATTTAGCACTACTCCACTAAAATCCATGATATAATTAACTAAACTGGACCTTTCTAGGAACAAACTTAGTGATATAGGAGTTCTGAGCTCTTTGATAAACTTAGAAGACCTGGACTTAGCAACTAACAAAGTAGTTGATCCGTCACCACTTCAAAACTTAGCTAATCTTAGTACGCTCTCACTCAGTAATAATAGAGTCACTGATTTATCAAGCTTAACATCATTAGTTAGCTTGAAACACCTCATTCTAACCAGTAACTAGGTGGATGACATTTCTCCTTTGTAATACTTACCTGACCTAACTCACTTGCATTTATAGGGGAGTCGTATAAGAGATTTGTAGCCATTATTCTATTTAACCAACTTGTAGGAACTTGATATTTCTAAAAATGAATGCAGTGATTTCGGTCCGCTATAATACTTGGTTAATATAGTTAAACTGGATATTTCTAATCCAAAATTAGGGAATAACCGACTCAATATAGATTCTTTACGCGATTTGACAAAGCTCACTAGTTTGTCGTTGTTTGCGTGTGCACTTTTAGATATTTCTGCGCTATAGTAGCTTATAAGTCTATTAGAACTTGACCTCACCTGTAGTTATGGTGTCAACACAGCCCCGCTCTAGTACCTAACTAAAATAGAAAGACTGCATTTAGGAAACTGCAATATTTACGAAATTTCTGTTTTGCGATCTATGATCAACCTAGAAACCATAAATCTAAGCGGAAACTAAATTATTAGTTTGCAGCCTCTGTCGAAATCATCAAAATTGAAATACGCTTGTTTAAATTATAATATGATCACTGACTTTGCATTAATATACTCGCCGAACAGGTTCATTTCCACGGTTGGCTAGAGATCGCCCTCTGCATAGTAGCTCGCTTTAGGCAAGAGAATGGACATAATCGATGCCACTACCACACAACTCAGACAAATGAGCTAAATAATACAGCATATAAGGCGCCACGAACAAAAAGCAAACACGTGCTTGAAAAAGCACAAAAGCAGCTACAATTAATTTGCAAAAAGGATCGCTACATATTATAACGCGATCGACATTGATATGTAATGAACCGTTTAAGAAAATCTAGTTTAGACTAAAGTTCACTGCAAGTTTTCACATCCTAGATTGGCGAATATCTTGTAGTTTATAATCAGTTTGGTTTATAGCTGAGCGCATTTACAAAATCGATCTACAAGACCTTGATACTTGCCTAGCGCATGCTGTAATTTAGTTCTGTGCTTATCGTTCGTTTCACTGCTTTTCTAGATGGTTTGCAGGCGCAGCGATATAGTTTTTAAGAGGGCGCTAGGTATTTATTGATCTGTCTGATCGCTGTCTATGATGTGGTTGAATCTAAAGTTTACGGAGCTGAACTGTTTCCAGTGTTTCAGTTGGGATACGTGAACAAGTCGGTTGTGCGAAACGTCGACACTGCTAAGATTTGGCAGTTTCGCCAGTTAGCTGATGTCCACCAAGTGATTATGGCTCAGATCGATGGAAACTAACTGTGCCATTAGTTCTACGTTTTGGAGTGATGTGATGTTGCAGTAGTTCGCTTTAAGGATCGTGATCGTGTTCGAGACGAGCTCGAATCCAAAACCAGTGCATGAATGTAGGCTTACTTCATAGATTTGAAATGTATCTGCGAATTTGATATTGAACAGTTTCGGTTCGTTTTTTATGTCCAGAATCCCGTTCTCAATTTAGTTTTCATATTTGCTCATTCTAAGATCGTGGACCAAGCGATCGCTTTCCACGTTCAGTTTTTATATTTAAGACAGCTCGTTGGAGTCGAAGACCAAAGATAGATAGTCTGGTTCGATTTGGTTCAAGAGGTGCGAATATGAAAATAACTTCAAATCGAAAACTGGCTCAAAGTTCTGTACGTAATTGTCGCTGAATTCCAAACTGTTCAGCTTTTTCAGTTCGCGCAGTGGTTCTAAAAACAGAATTTAATTTTAGTTCAGGTTCAAAACGACCAGGTTCTTTAAATAACTCAAACTATTTATGTCAGAAATTAGATTTTAACTCAAGTCCAAGTAGTTTAAAGCGGTTAAACGTGCGAGTTCGGACAAATCTGACAGAGAATTGTTGCTCAAGTCAAGATACATGAGTTTCATTAGGCCGAGACCGCAGATAGAATTCAACGTAAAGTTCTTCACGCTTAGTTTACGAACCAGACTGGGCACGCGGCTGAAGTCCAGATTGGCTACGTTTAGAAGGAACAAATGCTCGACGATTCCGTTGAAACGGTCCAGAAAGCTCACGTCTAATATTTCAGCGTCGTTTTAGATGCGGAGAACACCGTTTCTATAAATATCAGAAGCCGCATTTTCGGTTATATACTCGAAATACTTTCTGAACATGTGCTCGTCGTAGCTCTTTTGCAACAGAAGCACACTTCCAGCTTATTTGCTGTACGAATGCTCCATAACTTTCAAGAGCTGCTTTTCGTTACAATCTGCGCCGAAATAATTTCGGAAATCCAGCTAAACCGGACGGTATTGCTAGCCTATGAACTCATAACAGAAGTCGGGCTGCTCAATTAAACCCTTAATCGGAAACAAGTCCAAAATGTAGTTTTGCGCCAAGAGTATTTTAGTTTTCTGGCAAATATTCTTCAAGTCGTTTACGAAAATTATTTTGTTGTTCCTCAAGTCTAGTTATACCAGATCAGTCAAATCAGACAAAGCCTCCAAGCGAGAAATACCGTTATTGCGCACATCTACGTGTGTAAGTTTGCTATGGTTTTGTATGAACGACAAATCATCCAGCATCATATCGGACATATTTAAATAAGTGAAGTTGTTGAACTATTATATTTTGAGCAAACTATTTATGGTCTTGTTGTCGTATTACACTAGAGCTCTCGGTTTTGTTTCCCTCTTTACAACTACTTTTCCCGCTTCGTTAGCACATTGTTCACTAAATAACTGATCACTCTTTTCAATCTCCGCAAACAGCTTACTGTTGAGCAGCTTGATTTCATTGTATTTAGTTTGGTTGAACAATTATTTGCAATACACAGTTTTCAGCTTTTACACTAAGAGTTTCACGTTTTCGTAATGTTTTTGAATTATAGCCGCACAGTTTAGAACAAATGCTGCAATAACACTATATAATTTCATGTTTGAAGTGGCGCTGAGCAAAAATTAAGTTGTAATTATACCGATCAACACAATAAAGAATAATATGAGGACGTACTTAAATACAATCCAACAAGCAACATATAAATACGGTGATGAAATGCTTAATATTAACGCGTGTAACAAGAATAATCCAAAATAACTGTAATAAGATAAACTTCCGATACAAATCTTACACTATTTACGCAACACACTCCACTTCATCCTCTAATGAAAGATCCAAGCGCTGCCTCCAGACTGCTCTGAGTGAAATGCTGTCATAACCACCCTCGCAGCCACCAAAGTCCCAACACGGGGGTTATATGGTGCTGTAGCAAATACTATTCAGCGATGCATGAGTTGCTGTGACGTTTTACAATTTTTTCGGCTGGAACGCTGATATTTGATATTTAAAACTACATTGTGATATTATTATACCATTATACTCATTAGCATATATACATTTCACTTTGCGTTCGTTGTAATCGCATGTTTTCTCAAATGTCTTCGAAACAATCAGCACTATCCACCAGTATCTATGACGTCTGTAAGCGACTATTTAATAATATCTAAAGTCTGAATGGATGGCTTGAAACAACGCTTAATTAAAAGTAGGCTCAACAACTGAGAAAACTATTTCAAATAATCGAAGAGCAGAAAATATTATCGAGGTGGCTATAACAAAGAATGTGGGAAAGATCATTCCAGAAAGCAAAGGCGAGATATTGTTACCAATGTCAACACTATTATCAATATGGTTACAAAACTTGATTTTCGATTGCCGTGTTACACCTAGCTATGCCGCTCGTTGTTTATACACTTTCTTTTTCTTCACCACTTCTATCATGTTCGATACTGCAGCTATACTGTACGAGTACGACTCGCAGATGATACTCAGGTATCAAACTTAAAAGATGATGCACAGCAATACTAACTTACAAATCGAGCTGTTATCTTAATTAATCTTATCATCAATTACAATATTTGATATTACTAATTAATAATTAGTGATTTTAAATCACATTTGATATATTATCCAAAATAATCCCCCACTCCAGACCCAATGAATCCAATTCAATTGACAACCCCAACACAAAAAGCTTATGCTATGTCCAACCCGACGTAGGCTCAACCAGTGTCTACTTAATAAGTTAAAATTGCTGCTAATCCTATTCATACTATTGGAACTTAGTAAAAAACACCACTTGCTGTTTCATACAATGCAAATATGTGTGCATATGTAGACAATGCACACACTATTTATATACTTGATATTTCAGTCCCAGAGCCCAAAATTTAGTATGTATTACCGGGGATTGAACATGATGTACGTTCTCTGAGTTTTTCACCTAATGACTAATTATTAGCAGCTGCATCCGGGTAAACAATAACAATATTCGAATTATCATCTGAATCAATTTTATTCCAATTTGATCGTACAACATATCCAACATGCCATGAAGGACCTGTATCAATTGTAAAATTCTTCAACAATGAACTATTACTATCTGGTGGTTATGATTCCGATTTAAAATGTTATTAAATAACATAAGGAGAAGTTAAAGCAGAAGTTAAATTAGTTTAAGATTAGTAAAAAGACAGATTATTGATTAAAAACAATAAATATACATTGGTGTATATTGATGGGTATAATGCACACAAAACTTAAGTTAATGGTATCGTTACCACTTTCGCAGATTCAAATATAATAGCTTCTTTCAGTAGAGATGGTATTGTCAAAATTTTTGATATCAGTAATTGGATTAAGAACATTTAAGGCCCAAAATAACTCTTTTAACTTGAAGCTCATAAATCTGAAATACTATGTGGTTGTTTTTCTGCAAACATGAAAAAATTTATTGCTGGATCAAAAGACAATTATATTTCAGTTTGGGATCTTGAAAATGGTAAATTGCTCAAGTTCTTTTAAGCTCATAACTGTGACGTCACCTTTGTCCAATTTTTGAACGCCGATTAATACTTATTCACAGCAAGCCAAGAGGGTGATTTCAAGCTGTGGTAAGCTGAAAACGGTCAAATAGCTGCTGTGCAAGATAATATGGTGAATGAAGTCTACTAAACAGACGAAGATTAATCAATTGCTGTTTTACAACAACCAGATCTTGCTTAGTTATTGAAGAGTTAATCAAGAAATACTGCAGTTGAAGTGCCAGTCATGACTTATTAACTCCACGAAAGGGACATGCATGCTGTAATTCTCGGTTTAAGGAAACCGATAATGATTACTGCTTAGCACACTCAGTATCTCAGAATTTGGAATGTTCAGAGTGTGACGAAGCCAACTTTGATTAAGGAGATCTTCAGTCATACGGAGGCCATTTCATCCATCTCCAATATAGACGAGAATGCGCAGGTTTGTTTGGTTACGTCCAAGGACGGCTACTTTTCAATTTTGAACGTGGAGAAGGCGAACAAGCTCATAAATGTGGATGTTGGCTGTTCAATTCTGAACGGTATTTATTACAAGGCCAAAGACCAGGTCTTCATCTCCACTTCCCTTTACGAGGTGGTTGGATATTAGATAGTGAAAGACCAGCTTCCGAAGAAGTTCTGTGTGTTCCGGGGCCATACTGCCAGCATATCCAAGATAACTATTGTTTAAAACGTGTTGATCTCCGGCTCAATGGACGGCTACGTCATGACGTGGGACATTCCAGCATTTTCAGAGCAAGTACAGACCATTAAACCCGCATAAAAGCTCCAGGACCACGACGGGTTCATCACTTGCTTAGTTTCCAATCAATCTACTGTAGCTTCAGCCGCTGCCGACCACAACGTGATTATTTACACCCTTTCTGGGAACAAGCTCAAGCAGCAGTTAATCATAAAGTGCGCGCACTCTGCCTACATCTCCGGTTTACTCCTGACTCCCTCTTCAATATTCACCTGTTCCCACGACTCCACCATTAAGCAGTTCAAAACAACTAAAAACACTAATAGTAAATATGATAGCTCAAAGGCTGTGTTTACTGGTAACGTTGACCGCTTGTAAGAATATGTAGCTAAAATGCAGTCCATCTCCTCCGAAAAGTGCACCAAGATCTGCGGGGTCCCCTTCAGCTACGGCTTACCTAATTGCATTTGTTAATTACAAGAAAAAATTGCAATTGGAACAACGAACGGATAAATTATGATTTTCTCGGACACCCTTGAGATAATTCAAATAAATGATCTTCACGAAGATGGAATGGGAGAAGTTCAAACGTCAATCTGCGGAATGAGAGACCAAATCGTTTGTGGACAGGCGAACGGAACCGTTCACGTCTGGGGAAGCAACAGCGAAAAAACGATTAATATGACAGAACCGGTTGCGGTTCTCGCAGAACTTTTGAAGTGAACACAAGTTGATTTATAAATTATAATGATTTATTTATGAAGAATTAATAATTAAATCGAATTAGAATAATAAGATAGAAATGGATAATAAATATGAATATAGAAAAGAGCAAAATATTAAAATGAAAGATGTGAAAAGGGAATGGATGGAAAATAACAGCTAGAAACCGGTTAATATGGTTGAACGAGTTAATTTGTGCTTGTGAACTTTTGAAGTGAGAATAAAATTAAACACATAATCATTTACTTAAAAATTAGATAGTTATTGAAGAATAAGATACATAATGATATTAAATTGATATGGATTGTTAAAATGAATAAAATAATTAATATTAGAACAAAATAGAAGATATATTTGTGAATGAATAAGGATTTGAAGGAATTAAAGGAAATCAAATATGTAATGTAGACATTCGAAGAATTCACCACTCACGTCTAAGAGGCATGGGATTCGGTTTCAAGTTTAACAATCAATAAGCTGACAGCAATGTCCGGAAGAATTCAATAATGTTAGGCAGCCTATGGTGGATGGTTTGGTAAATGATGAGTGACACCTCTTTCTTCTTGTTAATATTAAGAATACCAAACCTTCATTTTTTCCATACATTACTGCAGTTCAGAAGCGTGAAGTGAAAAATTAATATTTTATCTAGTTTTCATTACAAAAGTCTATTATACAAGTTATTATTCAAAATATTCTAATGTAAATCAATGTATAGTTTAAATTATTGAGTGATTTAAACAAATTTTGATCTGTAAATCAAATAATATGTCTAAATATGCTTTAAAATATACATTTAAGAAAATTAATCTAAGTTCCACACCATATGAAAGACAAAATAGAATTATACTTCCCATCTGTTGAATAGTTTGAACATTTAATAATAAATTAGCCAATTATTAAAAACTATCCATTTTGTATTGATATAATAGACACTCGATCTAAAGTCTATGATGAATATTATGATATGATGGTGTAGCGTATGGCTAGATATCCTAATTTACAATACTTTTTCCTTACTTCGAGTCCTAAATATGAGTGCTTTCATTTCTTTTCAAGATATCCTTTATTTATGAAGTAAGTTAATTTTGTTGTGTTTACTCAAGAAATCTAAAATATTATAAAAGCTTTTTAGATACCATTTTGTTGTTTGATTAACGAGAAATAATAAATAGTTTATAAGGGGCCTATTGCAACGCAAAACTATGCGCTTATTATTTCCCGATTGAATGAAATCAAGAAACCAAAATAATTGAAGGAAGTAAAAATAATATAAGAACCTGAGTTGAAGAATAATGATTTAAGTTTACTTTTAGCTGGGTTGAGCACGAGGCATAAAGAAGGGGCCACTCGATTAGTTCGTCACTCAGAAATTGTTGGGGAGCCGCTAATCCTCTTCACATCATAATACGAATGCCCTTTTATAAAGTCTCATGAATCAAGAAGTTAAAGACGATAATCCTCTATGAAAGTTCACAAAGTTCACAATGAAGTTGTTGAGTTGGGAGAAGCTCAACTTCCACTCTTATAATAACTAGAGGAGAAGGCACTACCGAACAACTGCATGAAAAATATTGAGGCCCTGAAACGGGTAAAAATACTGAAAAAGATTAAACGACCAGTACAGTTGTAAACTGTTGACGAATGGGCAGACTGAAAGAATAAAAAGAGTAAATTAACGTTCTTTAACATAGATTGATTGAAAAAACACTTTTAGTTTTTTGTATTTTTCATGTCAAGTTGATCACTACACATATGTTTTAATCTATGTTATCTAACGAGTAGTGTTATTAAAAGTTTGTGTCATCAAAGTTTGTATTTTTCTAAATTATATTTTTATTTATATATGAGAATTATTAAAATCACCTCTAAAATAAAACGAAAATTCAAAGCCCACTTCAATTATTAATGTGTGAATAATATGTACGATCTCAAGTAAGTTGCCAAACTTGGAGCGAAATAGACCTCGAAATATTGCAAAACGCAGTATAAAAACATGGAAAAGACTGGCCATTAATTGCTTAAAAGTATTTTCCTAACCGAAAGCCGAATTGCCTAAAATGCAAGTATAATTACTTTTTACGCAGAATGCAGACAACCAGCATCAAATTAGCTAGTTTTAACGGTTTTGACTCATATTAATAATAAATTTAGAACTAATCATTGGTTCTTCAAAAAGCAGTAAGTACGGTGAGCACAGTGAGCACGTCCAAGCCAATTACGCCGCTGGAAAGTAATAGCATTTATGATAAAAATAGTTCGACAACGAACAATGTTGAACATATAGGGAGAGCGGTTATTGTCGAAGAAGACTGTGCGTTCATGAACGGGTGGGAAGAAATAGATACATAATTTTGGGAATTTGAATGAAATAGTTGTAAGTAGTAAAAATATCAACATAAAACCGTTTTCTAAATAATTTTATAAAATTAATTACAATATATTATAAAATAATTCACTTATCTATCTTTTATACTTGGTTTTATGTTCATAGATTATTTTATTATATAACTAAATAGTGAATAAATAAGTGTTTCACTTCAAAATCTTAATGGTTAAGTGCAAATAACTATGTTAAAAAGTGGTATGATAGTTAAATGGCAGTATTCAAATGTTACAATTATTATTACTTATTAAAATTATAGAAAATATAATGATAATGTATTCCACTTCATTATTAAATGGTTTTTAAAGCTTGGCGTTGTAAAAAAATATGTTAAACAGTGGCATTGATAGTACTATCGCCTATTTGGTTCCCATTAGGCTGCATATTTTTTGGAATATTTATCCCAATACAGTTAATTCTAAACAACTGCAAAATAAAGCATTATTAGAATAGTCGCTTAAAGTAGTTGCTTGCACCCCAAAACAATTAGCGTGCATAATAAACGCAGATAGACGAAGACTTGACACTAATTGAAGATTCCAAATAAGAACTATTATTATTTGATTTAAAACCAGTTAGTTACCTTGATCTTTAATTACAAATAACCAGATCCAGAGTGCAATTAGTGTTTGAAGACACAGTTTTACACTCTCAACATGTTCCATTTAATTTCCAGGGTTCATATTTCAATACTTTCTGTCATAAAATAAATGACTCTCGTTTTATGTAAGCAAAAGTGGTTGAAAAATAACTTATATTTTAAAAATACGAATTCAATTAACCAATTATATGCTTTGGACATACGTTCTTGACGATTTTTGACTTTGTTTTCACTATTTCGGATTATAAATTAAAATATTTTGCTTAACTTCCTAAATATGCTTATAATGTTAAGCAAGAAGCTAAATACTAGAGTGGTGGTTAAATGTTCAGTATGAACAACAAACTTTATTGTCACAACAAATCCAGCAAATTGTTCGAGATTAAACCCAATGGACGGATTAAATGCGTAAATAGAAAGCACTATAAAATTTCATACTATTAATACGGAAATTATGTGTATGCAACAGATGAGCTCAAAATATACCAAGTAAAGAGCAATTTGAAATTACAATAAATATTTGTTCTTGGACATGGTTATGTATAGCGGGTTTATCCGGGTATCTTGGTATTTTATTCCAGTTTGCACCAAAGAAGCCATGTGATTTTGAACATGCAAAATTAGCAAATAGTGATTACTAAGACCAAAGACTGCAATTTGGATGATGTAGAGTCAACTTCGCACGTGTAAAAATTATTTCACGATAAACCTTTATAATAACCTAACTCTCATAACTTTTCGCTCTTATTCTAGCAAAATGCCAGTAAACTTCTTTTTAACCACAAATTAAACGCAAAAACCATAAAATTCAAATTTACTTAACAATGTATTCAAAGCAAAGTCGAGTCCGTGATCCAAATGATCCGCGAAACGGCAGTTCTGAACAACATGGTCGTAAATTCGTTTTAGAACGCATTTGTGTTTTCTGATTAGTGATGCAAACAATTATCATTTGAACATAAATAATAATTCATAGGATATTAAACTCAACTACTTGTACTACTAGTTACTAATAAATATCTTGAAAAGATATAGATTTGATTAAAAATTAGATTTTCCGCATCACAATTTTCTCAAAAATCAAATTTTGGTTTCAAATTTAATATTATGTTGAAGTGGAATCATTAATTCTCATTTTACGCGATAAACACTATTAGCTTAAATCAGGTGGCTGTTCTTAGTAGTCCAAATCAAATTACACATTGCAATTTTCAATTATCGCACATCAATTAAATTGTACTCCAAATTACAAACAACTAAACTTTTGAGGTTTTATGGTACTACATTACCTCGAATGCAGACCACCACCTCTGTTCACTTACAGACCCCAAAAGTGCTCAGTTACAGACCCTTTTGATTTTTATTAATAAAAGGGTTTATAACTGAATTGTATTTAGGGTCTGCAACTGAAATGCTTTGAAATTTAATTGATTAAATAGTATTGATTTTAACGTGTTTTAAGCCAAATATAAACGAGGAAACTTAACAATCTACAATACATAATACTATTTAAGTCTTTATATACATAAAAATAGCAATAATTCAAAAATTTGTTGATATTTGAAGAATATTTGAAGAAAAGGGGTCTGTAACTGAAATGGAAAACCAAATCTGATGCAAGATATAAACCAAAATCAACCAAATTTACTCTCAGTTATAGACCATCTGCCTATTTTTTGAAAAATGCCAGGGGGTCTGTAAGTGAACAGGGGTGGTGGTCTGCATTCGAGGTAATGTAGTATTATTGTTTAAAGTTTCAAACTAACTAGTTTTAAACTAAAACTTTTATTTAGTTCACAAATTATATTTGCTATTGTTATTTATAATTTACAAACTCCACTATTTGCTACTTTGAGAAGTAAGACACAATCACATTTTCAAATTTTCTAGGAAATATAAAGTATGGTTAGATGAAATATAAGTTAGTTAATATCAACTCTTATTATATAAATATTGAATAATCTCTCATTTTCACTTGCGATCCTTTTTATGGTCCTTTTTATTCTTCTTCTCCTATCTTTTATCTTTTGATTTTTCTTCCTTCTTTTCTTTGTGTTCCTTTTTGTCTTTATGTTCCTTCTTATTTTCACCTTTGTGTCCAATATCCTCCCTCTTCTCTTTCATGTCTTTTTTATCTTCTTTGTCCGTTTTATCTCCAGTTTTTGCCTCTTTAGCATCTTCCCGTTTGGGTTCGTGCTCTTTTCTCTCGGCTTTGATTATTTTGTTCGCGGAGTTCCTTTTGCTCTTGTCGAATTGTTGGTAGTCGTGGTCGAACTTCTCCCACTCCTTGTCCTTCTTTATGTGCTCCTCCGTTTTCGCGTGCTCCTCCATTTCAGAGTTCTTGATGCACGCGTAGGCGCAGCACTGGCAGTAGTACTTGTACTTCGACTTGGCCATTTTCTACAGGCGGTGCATCCTGCGCTCCTTCTCTTTCAGACACTCGATGAAGTGTGCGATGTCCTTCTCACGCCCCTCGGAAATCGAAGACTCGGTACTCTCTTCCGACATTTCGGGAAGATCGTCGTTCAACGGCTCATTCACACCCAACTTCTTGTACAATGACATTAATAAATAAAGTGGAAAAATAATGAAATAATTAGAAAATGCGTTAAAAGAGAATAAAATGAATAAATAATTGACTAGAATAGGATAGTAATAGGATTTTTAAAAGTTAATAGTAAATAAACGAAATGATGAATATTGATATCTTAAACCGCATTTATGACATTAACTCAAGTTGTTTGTGGCTAATAATAAACATATTATTCATTTAGTTTGCTAGAGTTTGTGAAATGAAAACAAGTAGAAATATACGTGATTGAATAAATATACGATTCACATCTTTAAATTTATATTAAGTAGTAATACTAGACTGTTGTTATCAATCTACGTTAGTCGATTTGATAATTTCATATAATATTATAACATTTTAACACATTTTAACAATAATCCGCTTCACCACAATCAATGCCAAATAAAGGCATTAACTATCACAAGGAGAATGATTTAAGTGTTGCAAAGACACAAAAATTCGGCCAAGCAAAACACAAATTGCGTCATTACGCAATTAAGATTATTTCATTAATATCTTAAATCATGATGAAATTTTTAATGAATGAAGTAAACCGATTGGAACCATTTGATTCTCTTCTACGAGTCTAATTATTCCTATAAATAATTTAGTTATAGAAAATCTTAGTTCAAGCAAAAATGATTCATAGCATGTATTGACAGGATTTTGAAGGTGCCAAATACCAAATAATGATATAACTTCGATTAAAAATAGGGTTTAATAGTTCAATACACATATTAACAATAACTCACTTGATTTAGTTTAATTCTTTTGTTATCACTCCAAATCGATTATGGTAAAATACATGAAAATTGAAAGTCTCTATTTAAAATGCTTTAAAAATTACAAAATAATTGCTATATAGTAGGCTATGTCAAAAATTAATTATAAATTAAATTACACTCCACCTGCTCTAGATATATATTTTCAAGTAGGTTTATGGGTATCAATGTTATTCGCTTGCAAAATTTATTTATTTGTTACTTAATATATAATATCATCACAGTGCGTTAATTTTGTTTTTCTCAGCGGCTTAAACCTTTTTAAAGCTGTAGCAAAATTAAAGCCGTCAGATTTTAACTTAATAAAAATTAATTAAATTGTGAAAGTCTGGAAGATAAAGTATCATAATAATTGATTATTTTTGTATGAACTCTTTCACATCGTAATTTGAGTTAAACAAATTTTGTGTTCTTGATATAAACTCAAAATCTAAACAAGTTAATAATGCATTTCATGACACCAATACCCAAATAAACATTACTTTTGAATAAAGACACCATGAGTGATACTGTGCAATAATTAAATTAGTAATTCATATATCATATTACCCGATACTCATGTAAATGACACTTGAGGTGTATTTGACCACTAAAATTTTAAGAATGTATTTGTTGATTTATGTTTATTATCCAATAAAAGCAGTAGCGGATGACACCTATTTCCACTTCTAAGTGCAATTGAACAAACAGTTGAATATAAACCTAATTAACAATTTTAATAATGATTGAGAGCAGAAAATACCTCTTTTATGAATTAATTAAGATATATATGATGTTTAAAGTATGTTTAATGTTTACGGCACATGTTAAACTAGTCAAAATTAATTATATTGCTTTGGTTCAAATTTTATTATATGTATAACATTTTCTAAATTTATTATTATCATTAAGAAGGTTTTTGAACATGTTGTATTTTTTGATACTGCATTTTCAGGATTCAACTCCAGTGTAATGAGTTATATTAATTGTAAGTTGATTTAATAGTAAAATCGATATCATTTAAATTGTTACTCAGCTAGTTTTTAAATAGTAGTAAATATTGGAAACTCAATTGAAATTTTGTTTACAATTTAGGTTAATTATTATTTTGTTGAGTAGAGTATTGATGTTGTTAATAAGAGTTACTTAGACGGCAGCCTGTTTTAGAAGTTTGAAACTTGTTCAAATTTGATTGATGGAGTGAAACATATTAAAATGTTACTAAACATAAATATATCACTTTAAATTTTAATCAAAAATGAACCATTCCAAATATGATCAAAAAGTTGATGTCTTCAATCAGCTAATGATTAAAATAGCCTATGGTTTGAACCAATCAGCTTAATTATTGTAGAAAATTAATAAATAATAATGCAAATGAAACAAGCCGACATGGCTCATACAAGACAATCGGTTACTGTGTGTCACTCTTAGTTTGTATTCATATTTGTACTATGATATAATTACACAAATATGTTTTTAAGTGTATTGTGAAAAGATGTGAAAAGCAAAAAATACTTAATATTCTTTGGAACTATACATAGTTATGAATAATATTTAAATTATTTCATTCCAACTTATTTCATTAATTCATGTCGCCACCTGTGCGTGAAGCAAATATAATTTAAAATTCAACAAAACAGTGTAAGCAATCAATAATAAATAATCTGAGCAGTCTGAGATTGAGTTAAGGCTATCTTATTCATATATGTGAAAAAGTGCGTCTACGATTTATAATATTGAAAATTAACACTCCAAATTGAAAAATGGAATATGTAGGAAATAAACATGCTTAAGAATGTATTTAACTTGTTCCCAAGACCACTAACATACGAAAGCTAATAAGCAGAAAATGTAAAGGACTCACTATGTAAATATAAATCGCTCCTGCCAGAAACGCGTTTTTTACCAGCCTATTTGAAGTTGAATATTAAATTACAATATATATATATATATATTCATTTCACTTCCTCGAGACGGCACAAACAGACTTTATTGAGACTTTCGAAAGCAAAACATGGGCTCTCGCACACCAGTGTTTCCACTTTTAAAACGGGCTCAACCCGTCATTTATGCCCACTCAGTAAAGACCCAATAGGGCCCTCACTGAGTCGTTAGCGGACCAGTTTCACCTGATTCGCTAACTTACTCTTTAGAAACTGGTTCTCGCTTCTCAGTTTCTCAAATTGAGTTTATATATATATCGAAGAAAAGGCGCCTGACAAAACGAAGCTTAAGAACGCTCAGAAGCAGAAAGAGGAAAAGCCCCCAGTCTAAAAGTCACAAGATCAAAAGACCACTAAAAAGCCCCAATCTAGCGCAAAGTCTCCTCAAAAGGAAACTTAGAAAAAGAAAGAGGATAAATAACCTGTCTTAGAAAAGCCTGTCAAATCAGAAATAGTTTATCTAAAAATAGAGAGCTAAGGAAGATACCAACGCGTCTAAACCCTAGGAAATAGTTAATCTACCACCGGCAATATACTCAGAAATTAGGGATTTGCAAAAACAAATAAACTAAGAAGGAACCCAGGTACCTAATCAAGTTGATGAAACGATGCATCAAAGGCAACCACCACCAAGCAATGCCAATACAACGGAACAACCTCTCGTGCAAACCGAAGGAAATAACGAGCAAAAAGAAACTGAGAAGCAAGAAACAGTTTCTAAAGAGTAAGTTAGCGAATCAGGTGAAACTGGTCCGCTAACGACTCAGTGAGGGCCCTATTGGGTCTTTACTGAGTGGACATAAATGACGGGTTGAGCCCGTTTTAAAAGTGGAAACACTGGTGTGCGAGAGCCAATGTTTTGCTTTCGAAAGTCTCAATTAACTTAATTAAACAACATCAATTAACTTAATTAAACGGATTTGAATGATGAGTTTGAAAAATACTGGATATTGTTATATATGGTAATATTTAACACAGTAATCGAGTTGGGCCCGAGATTAGTAGGGGGATTGCAATTAATTCAATGAATTTGTTTAGTCTATTGAGACTGCAGTTACATTATGCCGTATATCTAATACAGCTACGTATATTTATAACATGGTGCATCAGATTGATTCTAGTAGTCAAGGGAAATTAGAAAAGACCAAAATAACACTTTTATGAAGGGTAAGGAGAGAAGAAAAATTCTAAGATTATTTTACTTTAATATTTCGAAGGGTACATAATGCATAACATTTTGAAAATTTCACTCCAAGATTCCAAAAAAAGTTAAAAAATATTACTGTTATTTAACTAAATTATTCTTTTTGCAATATTATTATTTGCAATTATATTTCCAATATTATCTTCAAATTTAAATTATATTAATTTTCAGACATTCTTTAAAAGGGCCAATCCAAAAAAGCTCCTAACCCTCTTATAAATGGGGACTAATTTACCTACCTGAACCAGTAAAGTGAGTGGGATATATATGTTGAAATTCTCTTTGAGAGTATTATATTATATAACTTTATAATAATTTAATATTAATAAAGCCAGCCATCGTCTCCGATCTGATCGGATTCTTGTCATTTCAATCGTTTTTTACGATAAAGTCAACGATTAACAACGACGATTAAATATTTTTCATTTTGAAGCGAGAGGCATACTATGATATTTTAAGCAATTGAAAATTAAATATTCACTTCATTTCACCCACTTCATTACTTCGTTTGTATGGTCTAGACCTGCTCTTATCAATGACTTCATGGCTCACTTAACGATATTTCATTGAATCCAAAGAAATATCCAGTGGTAAGGAAATACTCGTGTGCAAGAAATGTTCGACCATCTTCTACAACAAAAGTAAGTGCAACTTCATGCAGCACTTAAAATCCAAGCACGAAGCAACTGATTTTGACAAAGAGTACCAGAATTACATCCAATCTGCGACTTTCAGTTCATTAGTATGGTAACTTTTGAAGGGTCCCAAACTGGTGAATGGTTGTATTCTGAGCTGCAAAAGATAGTCGACGAGTTGGAAGCCTTGAACATATTTCCTAGAGCGTTTTTAAAGACGTATGATGATTGGTAATCAACTTCTCAACAGTTTAATAACTGTTAAAAAAGATACTCTTTAAAAGTTTTGGTGATTCTTGTTTATCACAATTTGTAATTTAACATTTATAATATCCAGCTATTATTGATACTATTGATTATAGAATATAGACTATTGTGATTATAACAATTTATTGATACATAATAGATATTATAACAAGAAAACAGTAATTTTACTAATACTCAATTAATACTATTAATGAAGACATTCACATATATTCCATACTTATTAAAATATTCCACACCATTTCAATCGATGAATCACGATTAAATTTATAATCGTTTTAATCGTCGATCATCGTATATTTCGAGTTTTAATCGTCTTTTGGTTGGCTTTACAATTAAGTCTGTTTGTGCCGTCTCGAGGAAGTGAAATTAATATATATATATATATATTAAATTTAATTTAAACTTAAGAAAACGCTATTAATTATGTCACTCAAACACATGCTCCGTTATTATTATATGATTTACCGTTTTAAGTGCATAAGGTATTTCCTATTTGACCTATAATATTAAGAAGCTAGTTAATACTATTATTAATAGTAATTTGTGTTGTTTTAGTTGAAGCAACTTGTGAGTTTATACTTCCACTTTGTGTATTTATGTAGTTAACTATTGTTGACGCATTACTTATTATTCTCTACTCTAAAATAGATGAATTAGAGTACAATTGTGTCAAAAGATTATTATTTAAATTTGTAACATTACCAACAATATAGCTACTTACGGCAACCATGTTCTGAGTTTGGTTTGAAAAAGCTTAAGCCCGAAGCGACTCTAGATTTGTTTGCGAATTGGTAGCTAGAGTGTTTATGTTTGTTTGCAACGCAGACGCGTTACCTATGATTCGCTGCTCTAAGGTGCTAGAGTTAGAGACTATATTGGCCAATAAACTGCTTTAAATTGTGTTAGCTTCTCCTTGCAACTAAGACTTTAGCGCTGTGATGTTGGAGACCAATCGCGAGTCGATCGCATCTCTTGTGGAGTCGACGTACTGTTTCATGGCTGTGATATTTCCGACCACGTGCAGTTCTGTTTGCAATACGTGCGCGTCAACATACGATTTCAAGGTTGAAATATTGTTGATCAAATTTGTATTCAGCTACGAGCTGATAAGTGTTAGGTTTGAAAAAGCTTGCGATCGTAGCGCCTCTAAGTCATTGTGAGAAGTAACAGCAAGTTAGTCTATATTTGCCTGCAAAACAGTCGCGTTTCCAATGATTCTTTGCTCGAGTGTGCTGGAGTTCGATACTATGTTGGAAATAAGACTATTTTAGACTGCTGCAGTTTCGCTTTGAAGTTGGGCTTTCAAGGCTGAAATATTATTAATTATTCCTAAGTCCAGTGTATCGCGAGTTGTGTTTACGTACTGCTCCATTTTCGTGTTATTTGCGATAACAGCCTGGTCGCTCAGCTAGATTCGTGCAAGCAATGATGAGTTGAGTAAGCTGGTTTTGGAAATAATTTGGGTTTCTAAATACAGTGTGGTGCCAGTTATGTTGTTGAATAGCCTTTGGTCCAACGAATTGAAACTGGAGTTAGTAAGCAACTCTTGCTTTAAAATAGACAAGTTGGTTTTGCCTTCTAGAATTGAGATATTTTATTTAATCTGCTCTTGTAAGCTTGCATCCAGAGATGATATTTCGTTCTAAGTCCAGTCTGTAAGGCTCTATATTTCGTTTGTAACATTTTAGCGAAGAGTACTAATCTTTTGGTTCAGGTCCGCTGCCGCTTCGTTTTCTTTAATATCTAGAAGCGTCATTTATTAAACTGTGTTGACGCAAAATGTTCCATTTAATTCGTAACCATCACTGCATACGCATTTCGACTCGTTAAATACAAACGGGAATACGCATGAGATTTATCCGCCTGAACTAACTCCATTAAGCAACTCGTTCAAACACAGCCCGTATACCACAAACTAGTTTTGACAAACTGAACAGTTTTGGATTAATGGTTCTGAAGCGACGAGCTAAAACTATAGGGTTCCACTTTAGTTGAGCTCGGAGCAAATTTATACTGAGCTCACAAATATTTGCAGATATACTTATAGATCAGAAACAATATAACCATTATACTGACTTTCTTGCAGCGACGTGCCAGATATTGAGCTATTTTGAAGAAACATCTCAATATCATAAGCGATTGTATTTACTAGCCCCGATCCATGAGCTGTGTTAAATCTAAATTAAATATTAGTATCTAATAAACGAATTTGTTATTCAACTTCTAAAGCTATTCCTGATAAGAACTGACCAGTTGCTATTAAAATTAACGATGATGAATCCAGAACAACTTAACATTTAATACAAACAAGCGCACTTTTTACAACCACAACATCAATAGTAATATTAATTGAAACATTATTCAATTGTACAATATTTCTATTGAATCCAAATACTGCAAATATTTTTACATATTCCAATTATGTATTAATTTATGTGTTTTAAATAACATCTGTATAAATAAACATTGAACTGGATTGTTAAACCAGTTATATACTATTATTTACTCTAATACTTTACATATGCAAAGCCTTTTAACAATAAATATGAGATGATCCATCAATAACTAACATTTTCTAGCATTATTATTTTATTATTGTATTATTTAATTATTTATTATTGAAAATAGAAGATAATATGAATATCATTATATTACTAAACTTCACGTGCAACATAAATTCTATAAAATCCCTGAAATAGCAGGGAACTACTAGTACTTCGATCGGAACAAATTCACCAGTACACATCAATTCCTTAAATAAACAACAATCAAAACTACAACAATCAAAACTATAATGAAAATAAGTCGTCTCTCAATTACGCGTGTAGAAAATACTGAGTTTGCAGTTGATTGTTCAAGTAGTCAACTAGAATAATTTCAACAGAACATACACTACAGCTAGGACTTTTGAAGTATTCATTATTTTATACACAGCCAACTCAACTATTGTAGTGTACTTTGAATACTATATAAACGGTTCTGAAAGCACAAAAGTCCGTGAATACTCTATGATTTTTAACAATAACGTGGCATAAATAATAATAGTATTCAGTTTTGAGATTATTTTCCACAAATGACATTGTAAATGAAACAACACTATTTTTCGCGTCAATAGAATGAAAACTGTAGCGGCATGTAAGAAATCATCGCGCCCTACATTACCCACACAACGCCAAATACTTTTATATACTTGTTCAAGTCAACTACATTAACAGAAACTATAAAGCCATACGTTACACTACAAGAACGATCTAATGAGCTCATCTCGCATCAAATGTTATCTCTGTCATTTCCAGTAAGAGATGAAGTCTTTTGATCCAGTTCTGTCGACAATCATCGAATACTACATTTGTTAGATCACTGGAAACTCACTGTTTGAATTGCAACGGAACCAAAAAGGCAGATTGCACTCTGAAAATATGACTACGCAACTGCAACTAAATATACAGTGGAACACGCATTCACATTATAAAAGCGTAGAATTAATAACTGCCGTCGAGGTAATAACCATTCAGGAATTACTGAAAATCAACAAAAGTCAACAACAGATTAGAGTCCATATTATAATTACTTAAATTAGAACTCGCGGAACACATTTTAGCCATTGACAATTTACAAAACTAATTAAGTAAACTCTGAATTATGAAGAGAACTTATATTAGAATAATCTCAACAGACACAGAGTATTCAACGCACTCTAGGTCTTCAAGTGGAGGATACGTACTCAAACAGGAAATTCAATAACAACTCTATTACCAACACTAAATTCAGTGAATACAAAGGAAAATACAACTTTTAGAGTTGAAATGTAATTATAACAGAATTCAAATAATTGAAAACAAATGATATTAAACCTCTGACAGAAGTATATATGAACAGCTAAACCACAGAAACACGATAACTATTATACGGTGCAAGTGGACTCTCAAAGGAGCTTCTACAGATTATTGTGCCAATACGCAAGCAAACAAAAATATGATCGCCAGAAATATCTTACGTTTGTTTCAAAAATAAGTGGAAGTAATTATAGCGGTCATATAAAAGCTCTATTATATCAAGTGTGAGTTATACGACACGTGTAATAGAGAACTTTAGAACTCCGGTCATTGCGTGGTTTATGATTCCAGATACTCAATGAAGACATAATATTTCCGTCTTAGTAAATTCAAATGTTCATCATGGACATGCTACTTGATGACGCGATTTAGAATTCTTGAACAATACGAATTAGCTGAAATATGACGAATTCTAATTCTCACATTCTGTATATCTTCCTTTATTAACTTATTGTTATTATTTTAATTATTTTAAATCGCATTCAGCTGCTTTTACGCACCTTTCTATGTCTCACAGCGAACGGCAAATGGTAACAAAACGATTCTATTAGTGATTCATTCGCCATTTTTGACAAGTTTCTAATTTAAGAAATTTAAGTGAATTCCAAGTCAACTCGACTGCAAAATAACGTGTGCTTCCAGAAACATTATAAATTATATTGGTCGTCCTGAAATCTTCACCGTTCTATTTCATAATAAGGATACTTAAACTAATTATTATATATCGTAAACGCGTAGATAACCTGCATTTCTCGATTCTTATTTAACTAAAAATTTTCCAACCATTATTATCCGTACAACTCAAGTTGAACAATGCATTTCTGCGACAAATATGTGAGCACGAAGCGGAGAACACGAGATTATATCGACATTTATATAAGTGAACGTGTAATTTCAATTGTTTAGGATTGTCGGAAAGCTTTTTGGGCTCAAAGCAGCAGTTGATAAAACGTGGGTGTAGATGATATTATTTGCAGTACATATATAATAAATCTTTATATACTGAAACTTTTACATAAAAACATGAATTACTATTTTAATAAAAATAAAGTTCAAATCTTGCTGAAACAGAGATATACAGCTTAATCTACAGCTAGGACTTTTGAAGTATTCATTATTTTATACACAGCCAACTCAACTATTGTAGTGTACTTTGAATACTATATAAACGGTTCTGAAAGCACAAAAGTCCGTGAATACTCTATGATTTTTAACAATAACGTGGCACAAATAATAATAGTATTCAGTTTTGAGATTATTTTCCACAAATGACATTGTAAATGAAACAACACTATTTTTCGCGTCAATAGAATGAAAACTGTAGCGGCATGTAAGAAATCATCGCGCCCTACATTACCCACACAACGCCAAATACTTTTATATACTTGTTCAAGTCAACTACATTAACAGAAACTATAAAGCCATACGTTACACTACAAGAACGATCTAATGAGCTCATCTCGCATCAAATGTTATCTCTGTCATTTCCAGTAAGAGATGAAGTCTTTTGATCCAGTTCTGTCGACAATCATCGAATACTACATTTGTTAGATCACTGGAAACTCACTGTTTGAATTGCAACGGAACCAAAAAGGCAGATTGCACTCTGAAAATATGACTACGCAACTGCAACTAAATATACAGTGGAACACGCATTCACATTATAAAAGCGTAGAATTAATAACTGCCGTCGAGGTAATAACCATTCAGGAATTACTGAAAATCAACAAAAGTCAACAACAGATTAGAGTCCATATTATAATTACTTAAATTAGAACTCGCGGAACACATTTTAGCCATTGACAATTTACAAAACTAATTAAGTAAACTCTGAATTATGAAGAGAACTTATATTAGAATAATCTCAACAGACACAGAGTATTCAACGCACTCTAGGTCTTCAAGTGGAGGATACGTACTCAAACAGGAAATTCAATAACAACTCTATTACCAACACTAAATTCAGTGAATACAAAGGAAAATACAACTTTTAGAGTTGAAATGTAGTTATAACAGAATTCAAATAATTGAAAACAAATGATATTAAACCTCTGACAGAAGTATATATGAACAGCTAAACCACAGAAACACGATAACTATTATACGGTGCAAGTGGACTCTCAAAGGAGCTTCTACAGATTATTGTGCCAATACGCAAGCAAACAAAAATATGATCGCCAGAAATATCTTACGTTTGTTTCCAAAAATAAGTGGAAGTAATTATAGCGGTCATATAAAAGCTCTATTATATCAAGTGTGAGTTATACGACACGTGTAATAGAGAACTTTAGAACTCCGGTCATTGCGTGGTTTATGATTCCAGATACTCAATGAAGACATAATATTTCCGTCTTAGTAAATTCAAATGTTCATCATGGACATGCTACTTGATGACGCGATTTAGAATTCTTGAACAATACGAATTAGCTGAAATATGACGAATTCTAATTCTCACATTCTGTATATCTTCCTTTATTAACTTATTGTTATTATTTTAATTATTTTAAATCGCATTCAGCTGCTTTTACGCACCTTTCTATGTCTCACAGCGAACGGCAAATGGTAACAAAACGATTCTATTAGTGATTCATTCGCCATTTTTGACAAGTTTCTAATTTAAGAAATTTAAGTGAATTCCAAGTCAACTCGACTGCAAAATAACGTGTGCTTCCAGAAACATTATAAATTATATTGGTCGTCCTGAAATCTTCACCGTTCTATTTCATAATAAGGATACTTAAACTAATTATTATATATCGTAAACGCGTAGATAACCTGCATTTCTCGATTCTTATTTAACTAAAAATTTTCCAACCATTATTATCCGTACAACTCAAGTTGAACAATGCATTTCTGCAACAAATATGTGAGCACGAAGCGGAGAACACGAGATTATATCGACATTTATATAAGTGAACGTGTAATTTCAATTGTTTAGGATTGTCGGAAAGCTTTTTGAACTCAAAGCAGCAGTTGATAAAACGTGGGTGTAGATGATATTATTTGCAGTACATATATAATAAATCTTTATATACTGAAACTTTTACATAAAAACATGAATTACTATTTTAATAAAAATAAAGTTCAAATCTTGCTGAAACAGAGATATACAGCTTAATCTACAGCTAGGACTTTTGAAGTATTCATTATTTTATACACAGCCAACTCAACTATTGTAGTGTACTTTGAATACTATATAAACGGTTCTGAAAGCACAAAAGTCCGTGAATACTCTATGATTTTTAACAATAACGTGGCACAAATAATAATAGTATTCAGTTTTGAGATTATTTTCCACAAATGACATTGTAAATGAAACAACACTATTTTTCGCGTCAATAGAATGAAAACTGTAGCGGCATGTAAGAAATCATCGCGCCCTACATTACCCACACAACGCCAAATACTTTTATATACTTGTTCAAGTCAACTACATTAACAGAAACTATAAAGCCATACGTTACACTACAAGAACGATCTAATGAGCTCATCTCGCATCAAATGTTATCTCTGTCATTTCCAGTAAGAGATGAAGTCTTTTGATCCAGTTCTGTCGACAATCATCGAATACTACATTTGTTAGATCACTGGAAACTCACTGTTTGAATTGCAACGGAACCAAAAAGGCAGATTGCACTCTGAAAATATGACTACGCAACTGCAACTAAATATACAGTGGAACACGCATTCACATTATAAAAGCGTAGAATTAATAACTGCCGTCGAGGTAATAACCATTCAGGAATTACTGAAAATCAACAAAAGTCAACAACAGATTAGAGTCCATATTATAATTACTTAAATTAGAACTCGCGGAACACATTTTGTTTCATTGACAATTTACAAAACTACCTTAAGTAAACTCTGAATTATGAAGAGAACTTATATTAGAATAACTCAACAGACACAGAGTATTCAACGCACTCTAGGTCTTCAAGGGAGGATACGTACTCAAACAGGAAATTCAATAACAACTCTATTACCAACACTAAATTCAGTGAATACAAAGGAAAATACAACTTTAGAGTTGAAATGTAATTATAACAGAATTCAAATAATTGAAAACAAATGATATTAAACCTCTGACAGAAGTATATATGAACAGCTAAACCACAGAAACACGATAACTATTATACGGTGCAAGTGGACTCTCAAAGGAGCTTCTACAGATTATTGTGCCAATACGTAAAAGCAAACAAAAATATGATCGCCAGAAATATCTTACGTTTGTTTCAAAATAAGTGGAAGTAATTATAGCGGTCATAGCATAAAGTCATTATATCATGTGAGTTATACACACGGTAATAGAGAAACTTAGAACTCGGTCATTGCGTGGTTTATGATTCCAGATACTCAATGAAGACATATTATTTCGTCTTATAAATTCAAATGTTCATCATGGATATGCAAGTACTTGATGACGCGATTTAGAATTCTTGAACAATACGAATTAGTTGAATATGATTTAATTCAAATTCTCACATTCTGTATATCTTCCTTATTAACTTATTGTTATTATTTTAATTATTTTAAATCGCATTCAGCTGCTTTTACGTACCTTTATGTCTCATAAAGGAACGGCAGGCGTTTGCAACAAAACGATTCTATTAGTAGATTCATTCTATTATTTTTGACAAGTTTCTAATTTTAAAATTTATGAATTCCAAGTTTCAACTTGATCGCAAAAAGAATGCAGTGCTTCCAGAAACATTATAAATTATATTGGTCGTCCTGAAATCTTCACCGTTCTATTTCATAATAAGGATACTTAAACTAATTATTATATATCGTAAACGCGTAGATAACCTGCATTTCTCGATTCTTATTTAACTAAAAATTTTCCAACCATTATTATCCGTACAACTCAAGTTGAACAATGCATTTCTGCAACAAATATGTGAGCACGAAGCGGAGAACACGAGATTATATCGACATTTATATAAGTGAACGTGTAATTTCAATTGTTTAGGATTGTCGGAAAGCTTTTTGGGCTCAAAGCAGCAGTTGATAAAACGTGGGTGTAGATGATATTATTTGCAGTACATATATAATAAATCTTTATATACTGAAACTTTTACATAAAAACATGAATTACTATTTTAATAAAAATAAAGTTCAAATCTTGCTGAAACAGAGATATACAGCTTAATCTACAGCTAGGACTTTTGAAGTATTCATTATTTTATACACAGCCAACTCAACTATTGTAGTGTACTTTGAATACTATATAAACGGTTCTGAAAGCACAAAAGTCCGTGAATACTCTATGATTTTTAACAATAACGTGGCACAAATAATAATAGTATTCAGTTTTGAGATTATTTTCCACAAATGACATTGTAAATGAAACAACACTATTTTTCGCGTCAATAGAATGAAAACTGTAGCGGCATGTAAGAAATCATCGCGCCCTACATTACCCACACAACGCCAAATACTTTTATATACTTGTTCAAGTCAACTACATTAACAGAAACTATAAAGCCATACGTTACACTACAAGAACGATCTAATGAGCTCATCTCGCATCAAATGTTATCTCTGTCATTTCCAGTAAGAGATGAAGTCTTTTGATCCAGTTCTGTCGACAATCATCGAATACTACATTTGTTAGATCACTGGAAACTCACTGTTTGAATTGCAACGGAACCAAAAAGGCAGATTGCACTCTGAAAATATGACTACGCAACTGCAACTAAATATACAGTGGAACACGCATTCACATTATAAAAGCGTAGAATTAATAACTGCCGTCGAGGTAATAACCATTCAGGAATTACTGAAAATCAACAAAAGTCAACAACAGATTAGAGTCCATATTATAATTACTAAAATTAGAACTCGCGGAACACATTTTAGCCATTGACAATTTACAAAACTAATTAAGTAAACTCTGAATTATGAAGAGAACTTATATTAGAATAATCTCAACAGACACAGAGTATTCAACGCACTCTAGGTCTTCAAGTGGAGGATACGTACTCAAACAGGAAATTCAATAACAACTCTATTACCAACACTAAATTCAGTGAATACAAAGGAAAATACAACTTTTAGAGTTGAAATGTAATTATAACAGAATTCAAATAATTGAAAACAAATGATATTAAACCTCTGACAGAAGTATATATGAACAGCTAAACCACAGAAACACGATAACTATTATACGGTGCAAGTGGACTCTCAAAGGAGCTTCTACAGATTATTGTGCCAATACGCAAGCAAACAAAAATATGATCGCCAGAAATATCTTACGTTTGTTTACATCTTACGTTTTGTACAGCTGAAACAGAGATATACAGCTTCTGGATTCGCGGTGAAACCCACACATAAGAATGAGGTGTAGATTTTCAACATACATACATATTTTCCTCACATTTTTATATGATACATTTATCTTCTATTACAATAATATTTTAATAGTTATTAAATAATGAATATAATTAATGTGATTATACCGTATATAGTGATGGAATGAAATATTAGTTTTGTTAAAAATAGTAATATTAGTCAAATATGAATATTTCAACAAAAATAAATTTCAGCAAAATATAAACCCAAACATAATAAATATTTATTTATTCGCAATCTCTTACAAATTCATAATTAAATATAGCAAGTAGTAGCATATATTCGTTTTCTACTTTTGGATATTATTAAAATAATATGATTATTACGCAATCAACACTTAACATAACAATTGATACGTATATAGTAAAATGTGCATTAATTTGCATATAGTGTGATATTCAAATAGATTAATCTGAATTAATATTTTTAGCATTAGGCTAAATATTATCTTCTATATCTTTAGAAATATTAAGACGAATTTATATTTTAGAATCTAATATTTAATTTAGATTTAACACAGCTCATGGATCGGGGCTAGTAAATACAATCGCTTATGATATTGAGATGTTTCTTCAAAATAGCTCAATATCTGGCACGTCGCTGCAAGAAAGTCAGTATAATGGTTATATTGTTTCTGATCTATAAGTATATCTGCAAATATTTGTGAGCTCAGTATAAATTTGCTCCGAGCTCAACTAAAGTGGAACCCTATAGTTTTAGCTCGTCGCTTCAGAACCATTAATCCAAAACTGTTCAGTTTGTCAAAACTAGTTTGTGGTATACGGGCTGTGTTTGAACGAGTTGCTTAATGGAGTTAGTTCAGGCGGATAAATCTCATGCGTATTCCCGTTTGTATTTAACGAGTCGAAATGCGTATGCAGTGATGGTTACGAATTAAATGGAACATTTTGCGTCAACACAGTTTAATAAATGACGCTTCTAGATATTAAAGAAAACGAAGCGGCAGCGGACCTGAACCAAAAGATTAGTACTCTTCGCTAAAATGTTACAAACGAAATATAGAGCCTTACAGACTGGACTTAGAACGAAATATCATCTCTGGATGCAAGCTTACAAGAGCAGATTAAATAAAATATCTCAATTCTAGAAGGCAAAACCAACTTGTCTATTTTAAAGCAAGAGTTGCTTACTAACTCCAGTTTCAATTCGTTGGACCAAAGGCTATTCAACAACATAACTGGCACCACACTGTATTTAGAAACCCAAATTATTTCCAAAACCAGCTTACTCAACTCATCATTGCTTGCACGAATCTAGCTGAGCGACCAGGCTGTTATCGCAAATAACACGAAAATGGAGCAGTACGTAAACACAACTCGCGATACACTGGACTTAGGAATAATTAATAATATTTCAGCCTTGAAAGCCCAACTTCAAAGCGAAACTGCAGCAGTCTAAAATAGTCTTATTTCCAACATAGTATCGAACTCCAGCACACTCGAGCAAAGAATCATTGGAAACGCGACTGTTTTGCAGGCAAATATAGACTAACTTGCTGTTACTTCTCACAATGACTTAGAGGCGCTACGATCGCAAGCTTTTTCAAACCTAACACTTATCAGCTCGTAGCTGAATACAAATTTGATCAACAATATTTCAACCTTGAAATCGTATGTTGACGCGCACGTATTGCAAACAGAACTGCACGTGGTCGGAAATATCACAGCCATGAAACAGTACGTCGACTCCACAAGAGATGCGATCGACTCGCGATTGGTCTCCAACATCACAGCGCTAAAGTCTTAGTTGCAAGGAGAAGCTAACACAATTTAAAGCAGTTTATTGGCCAATATAGTCTCTAACTCTAGCACCTTAGAGCAGCGAATCATAGGTAACGCGTCTGCGTTGCAAACAAACATAAACACTCTAGCTACCAATTCGCAAACAAATCTAGAGTCGCTTCGGGCTTAAGCTTTTTCAAACCAAACTCAGAACATGGTTGCCGTAAGTAGCTATATTGTTGGTAATGTTACAAATTTAAATAATAATCTTTTGACACAATTGTACTCTAATTCATCTATTTTAGAGTAGAGAATAATAGGAAATATAAGTAATCAAAAATTAACATATGATTAAATTATATAATAATTTCAAATTGATATAAATCTATTACTTTCTAACTAAACCTTAAATAATCAAATGCTAGTGAACGCCTAAAACAACATATTTAGCATTGGAACATTTTTATGTTCATTGATTTCATATGCGAAATATGATAGTTCAACAGGAAAATGTATTTGTACAGTTTCAAATACTGCTTTGTCAGCAAATATGAAACAGTGTTTGTGCACTGTTCCAAACACAATTTTGTCAGGAGGCTAATGTATTTGTAATATTCCATTCACAACACTTGTTGGATCTAGTTGTGTTTGTAATGTAATTCCCTATACAACATTATCTGGTTCATCATGTTAATGTACTATTCCATATACGACAATTATTAATAATTAATGCGTATGTACACTAGCTAACACCGTATTATCAGGTAGTTAGTGTGTATGCAATATACCTAATACAAATTTAGTAGGTACTAATTGTGTATGCAATGTTATTCCAGATACAGTATTATCAGGAACAACTTGTGTCTGTACAATAGCTGGTAGCGCTATAAATGGGAATCAGTGCTAATGCACAACTCCAAATTAAGTGATTTAAAACGGTTAATGTGTTAATACTAATTAATGTGGGGCTGGCTTTAAATATCTTTGTTCGGTTTATAATTCAGAAGATACTAAATAATGTTGTGTAGATGTTACATTATTGCCAAGTGAATGGTTTGGTATGGAAGGTTAAGGACCGTTAGCTCAAATATGTGTAAATACTCATACGCCGGCAAGTACATGTTAGCTTTTGTGATATTATATTATCATATATATTATATTATCAAAATTATATTAACTTTATATACACCAAACTCGAATAAATCATTGGCAAAATAAACACCAAGATGACTAAATCTAAGAATTTCTTCAGAGACAAACGCAAAGAAATGAAAATCCAAGAAAAAATGTCACTACAGGTCGACGACACGGTGCCTAAACCAGAGTACATACTGTTGGGCCGTAGAAGAATGGATAATACTGCATATGATTAAGAATGGATAACACTGTACATGATCAACTGGATTTTTAACAACAAAAAACTATACATCAATTGAAGTGGACTATAATAATATATGTACGTATGATGTTTATTTACATATATTATACATTTTTATAAGCTTCACTCCAATATACATCAAGTTGTACTAGAATATTGTCTAAAATAGTACAGATGTCTGTAATTGTACTGAAAAATTGCACTATTGTACTTTGATTTTAAAATAGTACAAAGTTAGTACAAATAGTAGAAAATGCATGTCTAGATACACCAATCCTAGAAATTTGCGAACTGAGCAAAAAACTATACAAGGAAGGCCACGAACAAGACTGCAAAAAGATCAACGAGCTGAACATTGCAGCCCACGATCGTTTTGCAAACTTCCTTGAAATAATCCTCAAAAAGAGATATCAAGCCAGAAAAGTCTGCAAAGACAACGACAACAGGTTAGAAGACATTGTGGTCAACGGAGTTCAGATCTATTTGGATATTGGAATCACTTGGGATCTTCAAGCTCTCAAAGAGTATGGAAAGAAGGTATCGATATACTGTAGTAGATATCTCTTTAGCAAAAAGGCTTTTTATAGACAATTTTTTGTGCGAGCTAGAAGCTTTTTATGAGGGGGAAACGCGAGCTTATGAGTATTTATAACTGTGAGTAAAACTGATATTTTATATTTACACTTCACTACCCCTAGGTTCAGATCATCACTTGTACACAGTGAGCGAAAAAATTATAATAAAGACAGCTGTCAATAATAACATTTTATTGGCAATATCTTCGAATGAAATTGACTATCTATTCGTTACTAATATTCTTTTTATTTGTCAACTAATGAACCACTGATATTTAACAATTCCAGCTATTCATGCTTCTTTAGTCTAATCAAATAATTGTCTAATCAAATAATTGCTACTTTTTAAACTTAATTGAACTCGAATATATTATAAATCTTCTTATTATATAGTAACATTTTACCAGTTATTAATTCAGTACTATTTATGAATTTTCAATTAAAAACCATTTTTTATAGTTTTCGACTTGAAAATGGTTGAAAATGGTTGATTTGGAAATCTAAATTCTCTCAAAGTAATAGTAAACAAATAATAATACTATTTTTATTCCGATAATATTTTGTTCATGTACAGCTACTTTATAAGTTACTAAAATTTAATATTTCGTTAGTGTTATAATCTAGAATAACATGAAGCTAAAACTAAAAGTGATTGAAAATTTTGTATCTAATATTCTTGTGCCTCCAAAGGATTTTATTTATAAGAACTCAAATAATAACGTTATGTTAAAATATGCTTCAACTTCTACATTGAACTCAATAACTTTTGGGTAATTCCAAAGTTGCAAAATTTAGGGGTAGTTGAACATAAAAACCAAGTGTAAAAGTGTTTATAAGTTGGAAACCGTAATATTAAATATAAAGATTATTTCATAGCAATCAAAATTTGTGGGTTACTTGAAAGTATCTTAATTAGAGTATTATATTTGGTAATATTCTGGGTTTTGGTACGTTCAACTCATAATTTATTGGTTGTAAAATTAGGGTGCTTGATAATAAGCGCATTGAATAATTGTATGTTACAAACTTTGACGATTTATTCATTTAGTGAAGTGGCACTGAATCCCAAAACCCACTTTTGGCAAGCTTTTATGATCATAGAACGATTACTATAAATTTAAAATTAATATAACTTTTAGAGAAATCTCTAAGAACCTCACTTAAAGAGATATAACATTTGATACTAAAAGATATTTTAAAATATAATCTTGCGCACAAATGAATGACGAACCACTGAGAGTTATTCCTATAATAATAGGAAAGAACTGTACAATTCTCACAAAATCGCGAGAATTTTTAGATGAGCTTGATATTAAGATGGAAAGCGTATACGAGGAGATAGGAAACTTACTTGGAGTGTATAAAGCCAACTGCACAACAATCATGTATAAGAAAAAGGTGATACGAATAGATGAAATCAACGATCGGACGTAATTAAGTACTGAAAGGAGAAATAAATCAATTTTAAATAAATTAGAGCGAAATCAAGGAAGAAGTCCGAATGGAACTTACTATGTAAAACAACAAACACAAACACAGATTTTATGCAGTTAAAATATTGCAGTTAATGTTGAATATGCAATATATTTTACAATTACACTATTTAAAAACACTTTACAATTGATTACATTTTGAAACACCTGAAATAAAGTCAATAGTTACTCGAAGTCCACAAAAACTATTATCAAAGTTATTATTATAATCTACTTAACTATACTTAACTTATTGTGAAAATATAGATGATATCATCTATCAACAATATATTTCTAAAATTATTTTATAAAAGCAGTCAAATGGTTTCAAGCTGTCAACATGATCATTATGTTAACTAATATTAAAGAATCACTATAGCAACATTAATTGTAGATTGAACATCTATAAGCTAATTAATCATATAGTTGTTACTGCTATTGACGATTTTGATTATAACGATAATAATTCACTATCTCGTGATATTCCACCTATTATTTATAACTTCTCACTTAAATTCAAGTTAAACGCCAATAAATTAGTTTTATACCACAAACATGAACTGAAAACCATTAAACTACGACAAATTTAACAGTTTATTTACAATTAATTTGAATCCGTGAACGAAATTATTCGCAAAACTGCAGTTCTAAGCAATTTTGTAGCAAATTAGTTTTTGAACGCGTTTATTATTTCTGATAAATTATTTCTCAATTTGTAAGGAAGAGATTTAATATTATGATAGAGAGAAAATGGGCGAATTGATAGAATATTGTATGGAATAATTATTCTATAATAATTATTTTACCATATATATTTTACCATAATCCGTAACATAATTTGACGTGATATTTTTTATAATGAATTCTTTCACACATTCATCGTGCTCACGCTCAGCACTTCCTGCATTTCAAGGAGTTCGATGACCTCGCTGACGAAGTATTCGATCAGGTATCTGTAAAACACCTCTGTGTATTTTATCTCTCTTAGTTTAACCACAGGGCAGTCCATCAGCTTCAACAATTAATTCGAGTAGAACGAGCCAAGATTTTCCTTCTCTTGGTTCAAAAATTGTGAATTGAAGCAGATGGCTCCGTTTTTGAGACGGTCGAAACTGATTATTTTGTCACTAGAGCTGAACAGAACGAAGTCGAAATCTGGTTGCTCGTTCAACTTTAAGAATGGGTTTTTATTCTTCTTGAAGTAAACGGTATCCACATCAATATACTCCCCAGCTTTTTGTGACCTATTAAGTTGAACCAGGGAGTGGCCAATCGCAACCTCAGCCAAATACTGAGCCATATTCTATTAAAGAGAGTTCAAAAGTTGCAACTGGTTGAACACACGCACGGGCTACTTGAAGATCTCGAATACACCCTGGTCTACTAGTTGCGCGTGCAACTTATACGTTTTTAGCACCCCATATAAGAAGCTGTTCTCACCCCTGATTTAAAATTTCATGATTTATTGCTGAATGGACTGAAATACACGCGAGAAGCCGAAGTTCTCAACAACCAACTCTTCTGGAGCGCACAGATTCACAATGCAGCTGACCTTTTCCAACTGCAAAAAGTAATCCAGAATGTGGAAGCTGTCGTCAGTACCAGATACGCACTGAATCAACGCGCCCGAAACCAGTGAGGGCATGTGCCTGAATTTTCCGCAGTGTCTGCAACAGTGCTTAGTTGTGAATGTGTTTCTTTCTGCGTCTGCGTCCATATCTTCCATGCAGCTGCTTCCGATGGATTACATGACTTCGTCTGGGTTTTTGTTGCGTGGTTTGACGATGTTGATGTGTTTTCCGTATTTTTTAACGGTTTTCAGTTCTTTCTCGCTCATTGGTAGTCTGAGCTTGGCTTTGAATTCGTCTGTGTCGCAGAAGTAGCATGAGATGTTTTCTGGTTCTTGTGCGTAAATAATCTTCGATCTGCAGTATGGTGGAAGTAGTACTGAGAGTGATCTTGCTAATAAATTGCAAATATGGGGCGGTCCGATGATAACCGCTCTGAACTAGTTCGCGTAGAATCCGGAAAGTATTTTATCAATTATGTTTTTATTGTATATGTTCTTAAGAGCTTATTGTATTTATTAATCTGTGAATTGAATATTGTGGTAGCTAGCTAACAGTTCCTCTTCTTTAATGTAGACGTCTTCAGTTGTGTATTTGCTTTCTTTCGAGATTCGGTACAAATTGTCAACGAATTTGGTGGAGTGGTTCCAAATGGTGAGTGGGAGCTCTTAATTCTGCTGAATGACTGAAAACTCCTTTAACTCGGAACTGGACTATACGCGCTTAGCCGGTTTTTGGAGTGGTTCGTATTTCGAATCCAGTTTGTCCTTAAAATAGTTCAGTTTGTAATTCAACAAAGTGCCAGATTCGCAAGTTAAGGGTTTGTTCGGGTCGAACGACTCACAACTACGAGAAAATAAATCATTAATTAAAGGAATTTGGTCAATTTTGGATTAGTGGAGTGGGAGGGACTCGGGAAGGGTGGAGAAAGTGCGCTTCGCGTTTTCGAAGTGGATCTCGGGCGTGAAAACGTCAACGGGCTTAAACTCGGATGTTTGAGACTTTGAACAAATACATGCGGACTCGATAATTTGATTAATCTTTGATGACAGGATTCTGCGCACCTCTGTCGTGTTTGAATGCCTCAGACAATTACGCAGCCAGATGACACCCCTGCGCAGAGTGGATTAAACCGTATTCAGCACTATTGGAAGACCAGAAATGGTTTGAGCTATCGCATCCACGTTAAGAGCCGCTGTTAACGAAATTGTAACCCTCTCCTGAGAGGACAGAATCAAGGAAGGGACATCGCAGCAACGCATCTCACACGGAGGCTTTATGCTCTGAAAACTCTCGAAATTAAGGTGATCCACCGTTACGTAGTCGCGAGATGGGATAAAATCAGTCAAATTGTTCTAAATCATGAATTATTACATGTCCTTCTGTGAAAATGAAGGCAAATACATCTGCGCAGAAACTATTATTATATCAGCTGACTTATTAGACGGATGGAACACCTTCTCCACAATTTTACGCGATAATTTCACGTCATTCTGCTCCATATAAAACAAGGTCTCGCCCTCCATCGATAACTTGGCAATTTGCTTACTCCGAGCAGCTGCACTAGCGTTGCCCATCTAAGACTCCGGAATCCAGCTCCAGATAGGATACGGCACAGAACCACTGAATAACGAAAATTAAAACTCGTGAATAACATCTGATTGCAGAGGCCAGTACTATTGGGTAATATCCATTTACAAGAAGTGGTAGGTTTCACATAAATGTTTGATTTAACATATAATCATTCTAAATAAACATTCATTTCGATTAATATTCTGATTTGACATAAAATTACAAACTTAGAATAAATTATTATATTATATATTATATTTATCTGTAAAATACAGTTATTAACATTATATTATGCAATAGTAAGAAGATGATAATTATACAAAAAAAATATACAAAGTTAATCTAGCCAAAATCACACAAGACTTCTCAACCATTCAATATATTTATTTATTGAGTTAATTAGATCACTTACAATTCTTAATTTCTTTAAGAATCATAGAAAAAGGTAAATCAGGATAATCAGATATTGCTTGGTTTAACAATTGATGTTTGTGCAATTTTAGATGATTGTCTTTAATAAATAGCTTAAGTTGCTATATCTTGTATTACTTTGAAGAAGACCCATAATTAATTTGTGTAACAAATATGTTACATTATTCTTTATCAGATTCATTATATGAATCTTAAAATTCTTGTTTAAATTAGTCTTCTTGTTCTTCAGAATCACTTGCACACAATTTATGAACACTATTATTTGTAATACTATTGTTTAAACATATCATCTTTGGAGTGGAAGATATAAACATTTACATAATTTAATCTTAAAATATGGTTGATATTTATAATATTTTGAAAATTAATGAATGACTTCTTATCTGTTGAAAAGCATGTTGTAATAAAAATGGCCCAATATAAATCATTATTTCAAATCACTCCATTCGCTTCAACTCTAACGTAAACAGCTTCTCCAACATCTTTAATGACCTGACAGCATTATTTGCTCACCCAGCACTCAACTGGGAGTACTTCCAGAGTTTGAACGAAGTAATCTTTCAAAAACGCGGTTTCGAACAGTTTTGTCTGTAATAGGTTCTTAATCAATACTATAGCTTGCATAATCCCCGGGTTTACGATCTGGTCTTGGTATTGTTGGAATGTTTTGAATATCGGGTTGTAGCAGTCGAATTTGTAGTTCAGGGGCGCGTATGTATTAAAAACGCAGTTTGTGTTATCCGTAATATTTTTATTTAAAGATAGTTTCAGTGCCATTGGAGTGGTCAATCTGGGCAGGAATACGTAAAATGGGTACACGGTGTTAAACACAGATGTATCCGGGTAATAGAACACCTTTGGCGACAGCGAAATGATAGTTATAAACTGCAATTCTTATTTTAGGACCGTTTTCGTTATTTGGTCCAATTTTTCCAAATCTACGCTGTCCTTATTTAATAAAATATTTATTATATTCAATAGTTCGGTGAATAACGTAATGAACTCCTGTTTCATAATCTGGTTCGTCACCACCGCTCCCTCAACTGTTATTTTGTCCTCAACGTAACAATGTGGGCTCAAAATAAGTTGAGCTGCTTAGTTTACGCTCAAGACGAACAATTTCAACCCGAATTCATCGTTCAAACTAATTCCGTTCTGAATCAAAACGGATAAGATACGAAAAGATATCTACGCGCTAGAGAATGAATCGTAGAGCCAGAACTCCTTTGACTGATTCTCGGAAAGCTGCTTCAAGAACAAATCGTTAACGAGGAGTGGAAACTCAAACTTCTAAATAATTCCGTCTATTAATAGATTCAGAAGTGGAGTGGAGGGAAGCTTGGATTATTGTTTTGGAGGGATCAAGAGGGAGCAGGAACTCGGGAAATGCTCAGCGCATAATTATTGAAGTGGAATTTGTTATTATTCACTGAAGATATCATTGTTTAGAATTTATAAGGTTGAGTTGCCGAAGGAAATGGCGTTACTGTCTGGGAGCTCAACTAATTTGGATAAGATGACGAAAATGCAATACAAAATAAGGGATTCGTCGGTGATGCCCGGGATCTGGTATATATCACTTGAAGCGGTCTACGGGAACACAATCTGGTGCTCGTAGGTAGACAGCGATTTAGAATACGATTAATACCTAGAATTTGACGTGAACAAATTATAAATTGAGCAGTAAAAAAGCTAATGCAAAAATTACTAGCTCTGCACTTGCTTCTGATCCAAAATTATGCACATAATTTGCGTTTACGCCTCTTTCACCTCAAACTGCCTGCACAGCTCAACAATATCCTTGCCCTCTTTTGATATTTTATCAACATCATCCAAGAATGAACCGTTAATAACAGCTTCGTAGCCGCTCCAGAGCACTTGCTATTCCTTATTGTTCAGGCTGTTCTCGGCCATTTTCTTTGGCTTGTGAGCCTGTTTGTACTCCCTCTTTCTCTTTTCGTTGTCTTCCCAGTTTTTCTGGATCTTTTCAAGTAACTCTTGTCTCTCGAGTTACTTCTTGCGTCTGGCCTCCTCGATTTTGTGAGTGGTTTGAATCGCATGTTGTACACGCTACTATTAGAACTCTTATCTTTTTATAAGACTCTTTTTGTCCTTTTCGGCTGTTTTTTGTTGATATTCTGCTATTTTCTGCTGTTTAATCAGAATCGCCTTCTAATGCTGTGTGATGAGTTTTTAGTTCTAATTCTTAATTTTTTCTAACTGCTCCTTCTTGAGACTTTCTCTTCTAATAATTTGCTCCTTCACTCGTTGGTTTAGCGGTTTCCAAGGGCTCATAGGTTCAGATGAAAGTGGTGGCTCAGAATTTTCTGATTCGAGTCTCTTGTATGTGTCCCTGTAAACAGAGGAGTCATTCTTGTCAGAATAGTTTTCATAGTCGATTGATTCTTCGTTTAGTGGAGGGTTGTTAAAGTTTGATGGATTATTTAGGTTTGGGACAGTGTAAGGTGACTGCATTGGCTTGAGAGCGTGCTTAGGAGTCATTTGAAGTGGAGAACGGAGGTTAGTGTCCAAGCCCGGTGGTTCCTCTGCGCGTGCGAGATCGATCACAGATCTGAATGAAATAGCGTTGTTCAAGAGCTCTGCAGATACAGATAAATGCTGGTTGGTAAATTTATCCATCGTGAAAATCTGGGACTGTGACGCTGCATCAATAAACTTCGACTGATTCTAAAAGAAAATATCAAACGCAAGACCCTTCTCCTTATAAGGTAGAGCACCAAATAACTAAAACTGCGTGTTCTGATAGTAAGGAAGCGCAATCGAAGAGTCTTATATAAATCCAGGGGCATCCTAAAGTTATATTTTTGACACAATTTCCATTAACTTGTTGTAAAATTCAGTCTGCAACATATCTACCTAACTCGAAAATTCACCTGCTTGAAGCAACTCGGCATCAAAAAATATCCTATTTGCATCACTTACCAATATATCAGCTCGAGAAACCAGTGACTTCATTTACTCAATTAACAAAGTCATATATTTTAGATTCATCTTGAGAAGTGGAAACTCATTTACTCACGTATATCACATAAAATCAAAATACAATAACAAGTAGTCATCACTTCAATTATAAAAGAGTACTATATGAGTATTTTTGTCATTCATTTATTTTGATTAAAATGTAATATAGGTATTTATATTTGCTTTTTGAGTGTCAATAGCAGTGAGTCAAGTTCTGTCACTATGTCTTGAGCAATTTCTCAAGACATAGTATAAATAATGGCTTAAGCTGTTTTTAGTAATTTGATTTCTCGTTTTATTGGACATTGAAAATCTAATCTTATAAATTTATATTAATATAAGACCTATAATATAAGACCTATACATACAATATGAACTTTTATATCACTTCAACTCAATTGTACATTCAACAAGTTTTTTAGTTTGGACAATTGTTCTGGTTGATATTCCTTTAGTTTTGCTGTTAAACAGTTAATAAAGAATCGATTCTGAGTACTAATCCAAGAAGAAAAGATAAGTTTTTATGGACAAATAAGGAGAGTTTTCATTAATTGTGTTTTGGAATTAGTGTAATTATTAGTGTGATTATTTATAATAATACCATTATTTTCATTTTTGCGATTGCCTTTCTCTATTCCACTCCACATTATGCAGCGTGTGCGAATTTCGGACGCCGAGAAGCTGGAGTTTCACAAGTACTTGTCCCACGTGATGAACGTGCGTTTGAACTTGAACAGAGCCGATACTATCCCGGCTGACGAACTTTGTACGCTTTATGACCAGTTGGATAACTCGGCCAAGCCCGGGATATTCGAGCAGGTGTCCATTTACCTGTCGAAGACCGTTACGTGGGTGACCAAGTTCTATCACAACACGTTCAGGAAATCCCGTTTCTCCGCTTCACTCAGTGAACAGTAGAAGATAAATCTTGAGAATTTGGTTCACTCGTTATATAAAAAGAACACGTTATCAAAGTATATTCTCGAGGAGGCCTACGAACTGATCAACGACCCGAACATCTTCCCGAACAAGATCTCCAGTTTCGTCTATCAAAGCATCGAGCGCGCTAAAAACGGCTTCTTCTACACCATCAAACAAGAGGTTACCTCCCACCCCAATAAAGAAAATACAACAAATAATAACAACAATAACAATATTATTAAAAATGAAGCACAAAATAATTAAAATGAGTGCGAAAGCCAAAATAAGTTCTCAACACAGCAAATCGAAGCGGAATTGAAGTAATTCCAGAAACTGGCGGAGCTCACGACGAAATCAATCAGCTAAGAAATGCCCGTTTACAATTAATTTTCGCAGCCGACGCTGAACGATATGGAAGTTCTGAGGAGTTTGAAGTGCTTGAGCTAAGGTCAGAGTTAGGTTTAATTCCAGTTCAGCCAAGAATGATTTGTGTTATTGAATCTATAATAGATATTTGGACTTTGATAGAATGTATACTTTAGTTTTTGATAATATTAATGAAAACAAATAGTTTGGACAAAATATTTTGAAAATAACAAAAAGTGAATTACGAAAGAGGGGTGGGAGTTCTGAGGAGTTTGAAATATTTGTGCTAAGGGCAGTAGAGTTAAGTTTAATTTCAGTTCAGTCTATAATGAGTTGTAAATTAATATTTAAAATTATTTAAAGAAGTAGTTTTTAGCTTTATTCAATTATATATAGTATTATAATGATCACTAACATTCTTGCTCGTTTAACTATAAAAATAACTGCACAGCGTTATTAGACAATGATAACATTTTTTCATATAACCTCTCTTATAAAGACACTAATGTATCTTTTACAATTTATTTTTTCTGTAAATAATTAATGCGTCTGGTGTTAATATCTCGAATATACTATCTGGATTAGTCCACCGTCTTCATTATCCCAGCTAATTAAAATTACTAATTTGTTGGTTATTCGCTGATATATACTGATTTATCTTAAATATCAAAGATCGTGAATAAATCTGACGATTCTACTATAAAATTACCATAAACTGTTATATCGACATCTAAATCTCCTATAGGATAGAAGTAGAATATGTTATTCCATGATAAATCTAATTTTTCCAAGTTAACTAATTGACGAAGCACTGATATTTCAAACAAACCACACGCAGTAGCAGTAAGGTAAGTAAGTTGTTCTAAATATTAAAGAGGTGTTATATCTATTCCTTTATTATCAGATAAACACAGTCTTTTTAAACATTTAAACATTTTAAGTATAGAAATATCTTGAACACAATTATAACTTATATCGAAATCTGTTAATTTAACAAGGTTTTATAAGTGCTAAATATTGTGGATTTTATTTGATTACAAGTAAAGCACTTCCAACTTTACCAATGCTTTCAAAGATGAAATATCACTAATTTTACAAGATGAAATGTCCAAATAAGTAAGACTTGTCAAATATTAAATCGGTGAAACATCTAAATTATCATTTTACGATAAATCTACTAATTCTAAGTTTATTAGTTTCCCTAAAAAACAAATATTTCTTAGTTTGTTACTACGCAAAGTAAGTCTTTAAAGTTGAATCATAGATTAAAGCGGTTGGTAATCGATACCTACATTTCCAGAAATAGATAATTCCTTTAAATATGTGAATGACTTCAATAATTCTATATTTTTTACCAGAGTATATGATATTTTTATTTTTGTAAGATAAATAAAGCGTTTAATTAAATTTATGTCTGCAATTTTGTTATCAGCAATATTTAATATTTCGATATTATTTAATAGCGTTAGAATATCAATGTTATTAATGTTCATTTCTGAAATAGATAAATTTTTAAGATTTACTAAATATTAAAGAGATGATAAATCTAAATCTTAGTTACTAGATATATCTAATTCAATGATATTGGTTAGTTATTCTAATATTTTGATACTTTTAATAATACAGTCAGATAGTTTAAGTTTTGTGAGCTATTTCAAATTTTATAAAGGACTGATATCAATATTAGAATTATATGATACATCAAGTTCTTTTAAGTTTTCCAAGAATGAAAGCGGTGTTATATTCTTGATATTATTGTGACTTAAATTAAGTATTCTTAGTTATTTCAATTGTTAAATATTATAAATATCTTCACAACTTGTATGGGAGATATTAAGTTGTTTCAAGAGTTTAAATTAATCAAAATTTTTGATTTGTAATTCGCAATTATGTGATACATTTAGTATTTCAATATTCTCAAGTAACAAACCATCTATATTTTAAAGACTGCAATCTTGAATTCTAATTTCATTTATAGTACTACTGTTGAATTCTGGAACAATATTTGTACATTAAATAAGTTATAATTGGTGCAATTATAAGTCCTATATGAATCCTAAATACGTTAGTTTACTTCGACTCTATATTTTTAACTGACCATTATAGGTCTTATTTTAATATTTTTAAATCATTATAGAATTATATTTATCCAGGTATGATTACTGTTCTACTTATTTATTCATCCAATGGAGTGGATAAATAAGCATTAAATACTTCGTTAAAATCATAATTAAATAAAATTGATCCATGTGTTTAATGTTCAAATGTTCGCTTTGAGAACTAATAATAGTTAATTGATTTGGTTATATGTTGTGAGTTCAGCAGAACACTACATTATTTAAGGGTAAATAGTATAACATCCGGTTCTGCCCTACACAAAAGGATAAGTTGAAGCAATAATTATTTATGTATCATATGTGTTGAGATCTATTGATGAAAACATGACCTATAACTATTTAAGCTTATCTTCATATCGAATAGAACTTTATTTTGCACATTTGAGATAAGTCTGCAATAACAATAATACACCTGAAAATATTGAGCGCTGCGTCCAGGATGATTATTTAAGGAGAGCCCTTGAATTACAGTATTAAATAAATAATAATACAACTAACTAACGTACATAGGTGTATCTAGAACTAATGATCATTCAGTTCCTATACAGAAGAAGTATAAATTAAAGTTAAGGGAGTGGGATATATATTTATTACCCGACTTTTGATAATAGTTACTACAACTACAGTGTACGATATTCTTTTATTATTTAGTACCATTGAATACAATGTTTATCAGTTTAGTAACATGAAAAATTTAAATTAAAGTCTTTAATGGGTTCAAAGATTGGAGAGATCAGTTGACATATCATCTATTTTGGTTTTAAAATTCTCCTTAATTTTAAGTAATAAGTCTTGCTCAAATTCGGTGACTAAGTTGATGACAAGCCTTGTAGCAAACCCCATACCACCGAAGACTGAACCGGCCGAAGCGACCAATTCTGTGAAGGTATCTGGGGACGGAATATCGTAGTTGATGATTAACGAAACATTTTGAACATCATAACCTTTGGCCATGGCGTTGGTGGCAATCAGTATGCGGTGATAGCCTTTATGGAATTAATCCATGATATTATTGCGTTCAGCATGATTCATATCCGAGTGGATCTGAGCACAAGCGAAGCCCTTTTGAATGAGACTTGCATTAAGAGCATAGACAGAATTAATCTAGTTGCAGAAAACGACGGCGTTGGATATTGGAATAACTGTGAATATATCGAGAATGGTTTCAACTTTCCATTCTTCTTGGAGGTCGATTTTGTACTAGTGGATACCGTCCAAGGTTAGTTCGTCTTCTTTGTCGAAGATCTTAATTGGATCTTTCATTGTATCGCTGATTATTTTCAGAACTTCTTTTGGCAAAAACGAAATAGTGGCGGAAACGAGAACGATTTGGGCGTTCTTTGGAGTGCACTTGAAGATGTGAACCAAATGTTCAGCAAAGCTGCACTATTAGATTTCGTTAGCTTCGTCAATGATGATCATCTTTATTTCGTTGCTCTCAAGCACACCACTAGTGATCTTGTGAACAATACTTTCTGGGGTACCAAATGCAATCTGAACACCATCCAAGGTCTTTATATTTTTATAAACTTCGCCATCAACGAAGCAGTGGGATTTGAAGTTCATGCGTTGACCGATGGAAGTGACAACGGCGTGGGATTGCAAAGCAAGTTCCAGAGTTGGCGACACGACTAAGATTTAAATGGATTCAATGCTTTCGTTTATTAGCTAGAAAGCGGCAATGGCGAAAGCTGCGGCGCCAGTTCCGAATTCGATTTGGCAGATTGTATCTTTTCCAGTCAAGATAGCTGGAATTGCTTGCTGTTGGAACATAGATGGCTCATCGAAACCTTGAGCCAAGATACCATCAACGAGCTCTTTTTTAAGCTTCATTTACTCAAAAGAAGTTTTGGACATTCGATGAAGTGGATATTTCAAATACAAAATCTATATAAATAAAAACACTTTATCGAATCTGAAATGACATGCCGCTTATATTATGGTTATTAAAATTTATTGAATATAATTTATATTATTAAGATAACACTAAAAACCAATGTTGTTGATGTGGGTGAGGGTTTGAGCAACATATGTTCGCTTTAGGTATAAAATATTGAAATATATTAAAACAACTTAAACAGTTAAATGAGATAATATATAGAAATCCAGATACCGACTTTTAACCTCTTTAATTTATGGCTCAAATTAATATTTTAACTTTGGGTTATAACAATTTATGAGTGCTAATTTATGTAAGGTTTTATTTTTTAATGAGCTTATAAACTTATAATAATTAAACTTAACCAATAATGTGATTGATCACACCTTACATTGACTCTTGAGACAGGATAAAGCATATATGTAATTTTGCCTGACTCTCTACGTGAGTGTAAGAATCATACAAATTTCATGTCAATCAATATACTAATACTACGTTATGCTTGAACTGAGTTTTATAATTGTTATCTTAATATTTAATTTCAAACAATATACTAGGAAGATACTAGATATACTCTAGTTTTAACATTACATTAAACTCATTGTATATTCACAATTTTCGTTACTTTATGTTTTCATAATTATGTGTCTATTTTTCATCCCACACAAATTGTTGATGAATCAAATGAAATAGAAATCTGAACACCAATCTGAGCAAGATGAATACAATTCATGCATGACTCTAAAGTATAAGAATAAAGTTCAAAACGGAGAGCTTAAAATAATTAACAGTAAAAAGCTAACGAATCTAGAATTCATATAAAACTTCAAAATACGCAAGCTAGAACTTATTGGATGCAGGGATATAATTCCAAAATTAAAAAGCAGCTCTATATAAGAATTTACTATTTGCTATTCAGACATTATTCAAAATTTTGATGACATTTAGCTTGAAAATGTAGAAATTCTTACTGTATAAGGAAATGAAAAATTAAAGAATTGTAGCTTTGATAGATTCAAACAGTTGAAACACCTTGATATCTCAAGTTCATACATAGATATTTCTAATCTTAATTTTATGTTACCCAAGTTAAGAATATAAAAATTAAGGAATAATTAAATAAAGGATATCTTTACACTTTCTAACTTAGTAAACTTAGAAGAACTAGATTTATCAGGTAATGAAGACATTGATATTGATCCTTTATAGTCTTTAAAATAGCTAATAAAACTATAGTTGTCTTTTTGCTGTCTTCAAAGTGTTTAATAATTGTCCTTGTTATCTACTTTAGTAGAATTAGATGTATCTGAAAACAAAAATATTAACTTATTAGCCCTACAATATTTAGTAAAACTAAAGAAATTAGATATTTCAAATACAAATACTAATAACATTGATGTTCTACAACCGTTATATTACTTAGAAGAACTAAATATTTCAAATAACGAAATAGCTGATATAAATGCTTTAAAATATTTTTCGAATCTCATTGCAATAAATATATCTTAAATCAAGGCATAAAATATTGAAATACTACTTCAGCTCAAACATTTAAAGGAACTGGATCTGACTAAAAATCCAGATATTGACTTTCAACCTCTTTAATAAATGGTTCAACTTTAAAGATTAAATTTGTCATTAAATAAGTTAAGTAATATTTCATTTTTAAGTGGACTCATTAATTTATAACACCTTATCTTATCAAATAATTAAAATCTGGATATAACTCCTCTATAATACTTGGTAAATCTCACAAATTTAGTTCTTTCATAATGCAAAATTAGCGATATTTCTTCTTTGAGAACATTGATAAACTTGGAAGTGCTTGAAATTGCTGAAAATGAAATAAATGATATTCACCACTTACAAGATCTAGTTAAATTAACAACTTTACATTTACAGTATAATTGTATCAAAAATATTAATATTCTTAAATAATTCAAATGTTTGAAAACACTGTATTTGTCTAGAAATTAAGGAATTGATTTAACACCGCTCTAGTATTTAACACAACTTACTAAATTAATGTTAAATTACTGTGATCTACATGAAATATTCGCGCTAAGACCTTTGGTTAACTTAGAATATTTAAGTGTATCTGGGAATTAAATTTATTATTTCTACCCTATAAGAGATTTAGACGCCGATGTATATGTTCATGGTAATTTAATTGTTGAATCTTCAGATTACTTCACATTCTTCAAAAAGGATATATCATAGTTCAACACAAAACAACCTACAAAGCAGTAAATGTAACTAGCTCAAAAAATGAAAACAGTGGATACAACAACGTAGTGTATTCGTGATATTATAAACAAATGCAAACATTTTTAATTAATGAAGTAAATTGGAAAAGATAAATTAGTTTGTTTAAAAGTAAAGTAACATGAAATATCAATGTCATTAACGAGTAAAGCAGTCCAGTTATTTTCGTTGTTAGACGAACACAAAGTATGTCAGTGATCATAAACATATTATAATTGATTTTTATATCAGCTCTTTGTCATCACAAAAAATAAGAATTACTTGTCTAACTAGTAAATTACAGCTTCACTTGTTCAATTATTAGAAAAATAACAATATGAGTTTTTCCTACTTCTTATTCAATAATTTTTTCGTTTAACTGTTTTCGTGTATTTAGCTAAAACATAATCACTTATATGTTTCAGCAGACATACGCCATCTTAAATAACTCCATTTAGTTCTTTTTAAATAAGAAAACAAACGTTCTACACCAGCTTTTGAGACAATCAAGCACTTACAAATATTCAAAAAGTAATATACTTCAATTAGTCTCAACTCGTAAAAGGCTAGCAACTCTTATTCATTTAATGTTGCAATGGTCTCTTTTTTGTTTTTACCACATCAAGATTTGTTGAGATATCGCTAACTTTATAAAAATTATCCAGTGTAAAATAGTATATTTACTTGAGAAAATATTTTTAAGAACAGTCTACCTTCTAACAAGTTTTAAACAAAGTTGAAAGATTAAAACTAAATACAAAGACATATCTCGACTAATTTTCAGTTAAATAGAATAGTGACATTCCTCACTTCAGTTTTTAATTTAATATAGCGTTATTTTGAAGAAATTTTATTTCATTGTGAAGTGATGTTATTCAGCACAGTTTTATATACTATATCACCTGTAACTCAAATATATGCTTTAAAATATTGCGCTCGTTTATGACGGGTAATTTTTGTAAGAAATTGGTTCATGTAAATTATAATATCATTATACTAATAAATTAAAAATACGAATAAAATATAGATTTCACACTTCAAATGTATTACAATTTTGAAAAATGATGCTTGATTTCCTAATAAAAATAGGCACATGCATAATTTATTTATATATATTTATTTATAATGTATTTATCATTCTTTTAACATATAAAACAACAAATATTCATCAAAATTAACATATTGCTTCAACTCATTGCCTAACGCTTCATAATTAACTCATTTTATAAAAATATTCAAAACTTAATCAAAATTAATGTCTATTTTTGTTTCTTAAAGATTTAATTTTAGATATAATATTACTAGTAATATAGCATAAATTGGTATAACGAATAATAATTCTATTCACATTTATTCTTAGATTATATACAAATTACTTACGAATCATATATTTATTACTTTAATTTTATTGGTTGCCATTAATATAACATACAAAAATAGTAAGTATGATTACTTACTATTGGAGTGTAAATATTATATTGTATCTTATTATCAATATTTATAACGATTTGTAAAAAGTATAATTAAATTTTCTTCTAAACTCCAGGGTACACTTTTATCATTTAACAAGTTATAAATTGTAAAAATAGTATACTAAATATTACTAAATACTTGTATACTCTATACTATAGTATAATTCTTCATTCATAAGTAGAATATTTTTAGAATAAATACCATCCCTATACACACCTTTTCTTAATATCAGTTATTATTTCTATTTATTTCCATTAAAAAAATATTTAATAAAAATGACTCACTTAACTGATCTTAACTGTATCATCAGTAGTCAAAAATATTTAATATCTCACATCTTTGTTCTCCTTTCAATAATTTAATTTAATTCATTCAAGTTAAACGTGCTCTCAAAACGTGCTTTAGTTCACTCTACAATGCTGTGAACTTTGTGGGTGTTGAGTCTCGTTCCGTTCGTTTGGCTGCTTCTGGCGAAGCTTTGGCTCTGGGAGTAGTTCACTCCAGACCTGTTTTGAGAACTTCCTTGTGATTTTTCGAGCATTTGGTCTCTCGTGTCTTCCCACATGAGGTTGGCTGCTGACATTTGTGTAACTTGATTAACCGATTTGTTGATTTGGCTTTCGCGGGTCACTTGTTGTATGCCGTCCGAGTCTTCTTTGAGCGTTTTGTATTGTTCTTTGACTGTTGTTTTACGTGTAGCTTTTACCGATTCTGCGATTTGGAACACGGTGTCCAGTTGCAGCGGCTGTAAATAATCTTGAGACGAGTTGTCGTTCGATTTCTGGCTCTTTTCTACCTTGTTGCTGTTGTTCTAATTATTAGCCGCTTTGGTGGTGGATTCGTCCGAGAGCTGCGTTTCCGCCATCGTCTCTCTAATAGGGCTTGTTTGCAGCCAGTCCGGTGCGGGCGGGTATTTCTTCTCAAAGTACAGCTTGGCCAGTTTGTACACTTGATTATGCTTCTGTGAGATTTGTCTATTCTACCTTGTTAATTATAAATAATCCACGTTAATAGTTGACTTAAGATGCTTTTGAACCACCTTGAGTAAGTCTTTGTCGTTACATAACCCCAAGAAGTACTTTAAAAACTTGGCCTGCCCCTCTCTGATTGCGATTGTGGTCGCGTTCAGGCCCATCACGTTCCTGTACTTGAATTCCTTCTTGGTTAATAGTTTTACGTGCTTGCAAAGGACTTAAAATGCTTCATCCGAACCCAGCTTAACGAGGTACATGAGGTCGTTAAAGAGTTAATTGTTCACGTGAGCAAGGACTATTTACTGAGCTATTAATGTTGAGTGGAGGAGCTCGAGTAAAAGGTCGCATATTTGTAGCCTATTAAGCAATATGGACAGTTATAAGGGGGATGAGTTACTGGGGATGACCACTGAGCGCTCGAAGACTTAATGGGAATTGATGCACTCGGGCGTTGTTTAACTGAACGGAAGCTATTATTGAGTCGGTAATTTGACCTCGTCAAGAGTATTCATGAGAATATTGTAGGGCGCAAGAATCTGGATCAATCTTTTTTGATTGTAAAAAATAGCGTAGTGCAGCCCAGTGAACCCAGGAACCGTTATGTAAAATGGGACGAAAAAAGAGCTAACCGCAAGTGAATCCATCGCATCCTGCTAATTCATGTGCTACTCGATGATTTGAAAACGCTCCGACTCACGCAAGGGCGCAAACTCGGCCAAATTCTACGTCACAAACTACACATCGCCGTTCCTACACGCTGCAAACCACGGATTGTTCTAATTCTCCGCCTTCGCGCAACAAGAACCGAACATTACGTGAAGTGGACATTTTGAAAGTTGGAATTAAATATTTTATAAAAGTTTTAAAAGGATTCTGGTATATTATTTATAGGAATTAATGAGTTATACAATGTTTTACATTGAAATCGAATACATTTTAAACAGAAATATTTTAACTATTTATAGCTTTTGTATATAATATCACTAATCACTTAAAGAAGAATTTAATGTATTAAAAAGTGAAACAACATAATTTGTAAATATCATGAAATTATCAATTTATCTTTGTAAACAAATAGAAATATTTGACTTGCGCTATCTAATATTGAACTATACATGTAATTACCTAATTTTTCGTAATTAAAGTGTAGGAGAATCAATATATTTCATCTTGTTAGTAAAATATTGTTATTTTGGACTTGGCTTATACTATCGGCTTATTATATATACTTAATAATTTTTATGCTTCTAAATAGCATTGAAATTTTGGACATTATTATATTCTAAATTTAAATATTGAAGATTTATTAGTGGTCTTAATTGTTCAATATTTACTAATTTATTAATATTTAAATATAAATGTGTTAACTAGACCAGTTAACGTAATACTGTAATATTATTTAGACGGCAATCCTCTAAATTTAAGTATCTAAGTCCAGTTAAGTTTTATAATGGATGAATAATTATTTCTTTATTTCCTGCCAATTTTAATTCTTGTAAATGTCTTAGTTAACATACTGTTTCAATATTATTTAAGTTGCATCTACTCAAATTTAATTTAACTAGATTCTACAATTTGCAGATTGGTCTAATATTAACATTAGTGTTATTTTCTAAATCTAATTCTTACAAATTCGTGAATTTTAATATACTTTCAATATTACTTAGGTTGTTTCTGGATAAATGTAACACTTAAAGATTTTCTAATTATATACTGTGGTCGCCAAGCCAACTTTGATTTCAAAAAATACTAACTATTTCAAAACTATTTTTTGTATTAATTTTAACTATATATTAACTCAATGTTTAGTAGCGTCTCCTTTCTATTTTATTACTTCTTCTAACCTTTTGGGCATAGAGTCAATCAAATGATTGATGATATCTAACGAGATTTACTCCAACGCCCTCTTTACTTCTTCATTTAATAAGTCATATGTGGTACATTCTTCAGGGGAAATGTTTGACTTCAGTGGATTCCAGCAGTGAAAAAGTGGATTTAAGTCTGGACTCATTACTGGAAAGCGATAGAGCTCAATGTTGTTAGCAGTATAAAAGTTTTTCATATACTTACTAAAATGTGTCGGGGCGTTATCTTGTTGCAACTTCAAGTTATGCTATTAAGTGATGGAAGTGTAACTTGTCTGAGAACTTAAGAATTATTATTAAGATTTAATTTTCAAGCGCAATTATTACATAAACATTTGTTAAAATCAAAGTTGGCTCGGACACCACAGTATCATGTACATTATCACTATTAATATTGCACCCGTTCATTTAAAATTCACTAATTTGGGTGCTTATTAATTTTGGAACAACATTTTAACAATTATATATTGTTAGTTTTTAAATATCAAGTTATTAAATAAATTTTAAACTTGCAATATGTTTATTAAATCCTATTCTTAGACATTTATTTTGAATTTTTTGTGACTAAAATTATATCATTGTTTAATCATATTCAAGCTAATCAGGTATCATTATATAACTGGAGTGATTTTAATCGATATGTGATTTTATATTAATTATATCATATATTTTGTGTTTCCGCTCCACCACCGCAATATTTAAATGCGTGGTTTCAGCATAAACTAGGCTCGTGCGGATCCTTCTGTGTCCTACGAGATAAACAAGCGCCGTCAGGACGACTCTGTGCGCACCTTTTACGAGAATGCGGTTGCTGACGATCACCGCATCGCGAACATTAATCGAACCATTAACAGGAGGATAGTTCCAGCCGTGGAGCGCCTCACGATGGATCAGATCCGAATGAAGATTCTCGCCTCTGAGCGCGTGCGCCGTGAGCAGCTGGAGAAGATTTTTAATCAGGAGCTAGTATAATATTAAAAGATAACGAACGCTCAGAAGCAAGAGTACGAGTCTTAAACCATTAATAGGTTACAGGACCGTGTTGACCAAATTAACGCGTAAAAATCTCTTCAAACTCAGGAATACGTTCAAGTTAAACGTCAGCAGCAATTCCAGAACAACTGTGACGAGCTCAGGGGCAGGAATGAGCTGATTAACGCCCGTGCGAACAGAATTCAGTGGGAGCTTCAAGCCCTCGAGCAGAAGAAGAACAGGGACTACGAGAAGCAAATCGACCGCGCCCTGGACCAAATCACGCTGAACGATTTTCAACTCTTTTAATAATAAAGACAACAAGCCTATCTCGATAAACTTGAGGATATCAAAAGATAACAAATCGAATTAACTTACGAAACGAATAAACGTATTTAATTAAAACAGTCTATGAAAAACGAGGAAATGCAACTGTTCCAAAAAGAACAGGAACTACGCGCATTAGGTGCTGAAGTGGAACAAATGCAAATCAATTTGATGAAAAACGAATCCAAATTCAACTGCGAAGAACTTAAAACACAACAACTAATTTCAGAAACGCTCAAAAGAAAATAAAAAGACGAAAAACTCAAAGAAGGAAGAGAAGACGTCAAAAACATCCAAGCCGAAATAGACGCACAAAAAAGAAGAGACCTCGAAAACCAAAAGAACCTCAAAGAAATGCAAGACATCTACCAAGGAGTTGAAAAAGAACGACAAAACTACAAGAAAATGGAAGAACAGATGATAGACACCCTGTTTTTGCAAGACATACACGCAAAAGACGCAAAACAACTTCAAAGAGAACAAAACGAAACACTCAGAAGAAAACAAATCGCTAACGAACAAACCACATGGAACTACGAAATCGCAGAACACAAAAGACTACGCGTAGAATCCAAAGCTGAAACCAAAAACGACCTCCTCAGATCCATCGAAGAACTCAAACAATTCAAAGAATTCGAACAAAAACAATTCGAAGACAAAAAGAGAGAACAAGCCGAATACCTTATATACCTACAAAAACAAGACGAAGTCAAAGCTGAAAAATCAAGAACACTCATCCGAGAAGACAGAGACTACGCAAACCAAGTCAAAAACGAACTGGAAGAGACTAATAGAACCATAAATGGAAAACTAGGACTCGTTGACGACAGGATGAGAGAACTGGACTCCATAAAACTGCAAAATGAAGAAAAGTACAAACCAAAGAAGCAATGGTACAATGTTTGAGAGATTTTTTATGGTTGTATTTCATTTATAAATATACCAAAACTTATCCTCACTGATTTGATCATATTCCATTATTCAAAAAATTATTTGATATTTTAACTATAGTTTTACTGATTTAACTGATTGATTGTTTTTTATTTAACGTTTAAATCTTTTACAGCTTTGCTTGAATAAGCTAAATTTTTCTGCAAATCTCTAACTGATACCTTATATCTTCACTGTATAGATTTAAAAAGTAACTAGTGACGCTAACGTCAGATTCATACTATTATTTTATAAATTTCAAGTTCAATATTATGAAATGAAAACGGTCAAAATATGATAGAATTTGGCTTATGTAAGCACTAAGATTGAATAGAAGAAGACGACTCTGTTGTGTATATGTTTATAATATTAAACCTTTACCCTATTATTGTAAGAGGCATACGACTACTATTAGTGAAGTTATATTAAAAACAAATAATTTAAAATTTTGAAGTACATATTGCAGTTGTTGGAAACCTATTATAAACAATAGTCAATATAGATGCAATAATTAGTTATACAAAACAAATACTTTTTGTCCTTTTATTAACAGATGTAGTGGATATTATTTAAAGTGGAATATTTTATACATATATACATAAAATTAAATACTCACTTCATTTTTTGTACCACTCCATTGAAAAAAATTAAATGATCTAAATCCATGATCTTAATACACTTTTTCTATTGTGAAAAGTTAATTATTGTCTTATTGTCAAAATTAAGCTGTTGTCAATGGCTATACTTCAAACCTCTTTAAGTTTAGTGAATATGATATTAGTAATTTTCACATGACAATATTTTCAAAAATAATTGATATTGAGGGAAACGAAAATAATTATGTTAGTAAGGATTGATATCTGCGACAGAATTATATTATTTTAATTTATATTCAACTTTAAAATTTACCCATTTCTATCATCTTTTTTTGTGTTCTAACTTTTACACATACTATTTGAATATTTTTATAATTGATTTAATCTGTTGAGCCAAGTTATAACTATATCCAATTTATTTTAGTTTATCTACTGTTGCATTAATGATCAACATCAAAAAATACAAAATTCTTAACAACTTATTTGAAGTTAAATATCGTTTCCTAGAAATTTTAAAGTTCAAGTGACAAGCGCTTTTTAGCACAAATGATCTCTTGTAGAATTTATTATATTTTGATAATTGTTTATTTTATTGTTTGATATAAAAGAACAAAAAGTCATAATTATTTAACAATAATATTTCTCAAACCAATTTTCGAAGATGTATATTTAAATTAATATCGAACGATATTGTCACCTTACATTTTATAAAGTAGTATTTTTCAAAAGCGATTCTATCAAGAACAAGAATATTTCAAATAATTTGATTTTAAAGATGATAGGATCCATTTAAGATATATAAGGATTCATTATGACATTTTTAGAGTTGAGCACAAGTAAATGAAGCTTTGTAAATTGTTGTAAGCAAATAGAATTGATGCTATAGACTAATTACGAGCGTTAATGCTATTAAATTTTCAGAAAGATACTATAAGCAGATAATAACTTCTAAAATTTAGATGTTTGTAAATTTCTTGAACAATACAGCTTGGACCTTGTAATGACCTTCAGAAAGATTCGTGCCATAACTAAAGTTTAGAAAATTGTGGAGATCTTTGAAACCATTGAATTCTCTAAATCCGAAAATACACTTTTTATGGTTTTAAAATTCTAAGCTAAGAAGGACGAGCTTGCACAAATCGATTATTTTCGTGGTGATTGAAAACTTGCGAAGTTGAAAGGAATTATAAAAAGCTTATTATCCCTCAAAAAATTGTCCTTGCTTATTGTCAAATAAATTTTGTAATAAATAACTTGAAATACTTTCATATTATTGTCGCTTTTCATATCAGCGCAATAACTTGACGCTTATACATTCATTGAAAGTGTTCATCAATACATTTTATGTACTCACTCTTTTCTCCAACTACAAGCCAAGAAACACAACTATATAATCTATTTTGTCTTTCTTTTGATCTTTGTGATTCAACCAAATACGCATAATCAACTAAAACAGTACATAGCAACACTTGAAATTTGAAAAATTCTCATTTAAGCACGTTTTAAAAGCAATAAACAAGTTTTAACCAGATAAAACGAGTCCAAATATGTTGTGTAAAAGTGAAATAAAGAATAAATAAAATATGTGGAAGAACTGTGCATATTTACGTCAAAAGAGTCAAACAAGATATTTGTTGATAATTCAAGAACAAGCCCTTACTGGTGGTGAATGAAATAAAGTTCAGATAGGTGAGTACTTATATACATATAGTTTTATTGAATAGATCTACAGAGCGCTGCTGAGAGAGTCGGAAAAGCTCACCGTCTAATAAGGGTTAAAGATGATAGGATCCAACAGCAAACGTAATTCAACGGATTTTGTATACTCATTAGATAATACTATAATAATGGTCATCACTGTAATTAATTCATCGCTTCAAGTTCATCTTTAATAAATATCACAATTTTGTATTTTTTGATTTTTAGCCAATAATTAATTTTTCCATCAACAAATAAAAACTAGTTAATCTTGAACAAAATAACAACTATAACAAATTTCATTACTTAATAAGATAACTGTAACCTGAATATATATAAAATATCAGAGCAAATCGATATAACTTTTCTATTTAAAGAGCTAGAAATATGTTATAAATTTATCTAGTTATAATAAAGACTGAATAAGTAATTATGGTACTACATGATTTTAATTCCGTAAATTTAGTCTCAAGATCATAAAGTATTTATACAGTTTATTAGAACTTTCGTAATTTACAAATTTAGCATCTAAGAATAGTAATATAACCGTCGAATTAAGAAACTAAGTATTTCCCCCTATTAAATAAATTTTTTAATCCATCCACATCAAATAAATTTTTTAAATCATAATTTTATAGTTATAGTCATCTACATTCATTTAATGAACCTCTTAGTTGAGGAATTGAGTTAATACATTTATTGACAGCGATTTAATCGTAAGGGTGAAAGTTATAACTTAAATTGTAAATTGCTGTTGGTAGAAATTGGAATAATTTCTTTCAAAATTAATAATTTAAGTTTCTTGCGTTATCAATATTATATAAGAACAAAAGTAATTATATTTCCCATTTTTGATTGATCATCGTACTTTTAATGTCTTAAATATGAAAAATATAGTAACGTAAAATAATTTAATATGTACTAATATTTGAAATTATTGAAAGCAGAAATTATATATTTGGTTATGCAGTTAGTATTTTCGCTTAACTTCAAATGTTTAATATAATTCAATCTTGTTATATTATTTTCAATATAAAATATCTCAAATAAAAGTGTGGTGATTGAGTCAATTTAATATTTTATTAAGCTAGTATGCACTTTAAGTTAACGAAGCCGCTTGTCGCTTGAACCTGAATCTCAGGTTTAATATCGATTTTGTATGTTTCTATTTTACAACACTATTGATGCCCTGTAAATATAATGATTACAATTATAGAATATGAATAATTTAAGGAATAATTCATGCTAGATATTAGTCAAATTGTTGAAAGTAACAACATTTATATTTTTCATAGTTTTCAAATTCTGGAAACTAAAATTACAACATTAGAATTTGGATTAATATATATTTTAAAGTTCTAAAAATTTTATGGTGTTCGATTTGAGTAATGAGTGCGATTTTCTTAAACTACTAATTCAATATTATTTAGTCATTACATAAAATTTTTAATTTCAAATTCATTTAAGAAGTGAAAATGTTAAATTAATTTACGTCGCACATATTTGCTTATATATAACATATTATAAAATAAATGCTCCTTGCTGATTATTTATAAAATTATTATCATGTTAATTTTCAATATAAATTCTATGTAACAACCTGATTTAAAATTATAGATTGAAGAAAACACACTTTAATTCTCATTATTAATGCAGAAAGTTTGTCGAAAATATAATATTGTGTTGATTGAGTATTAGTATCATTTAATATCCATAATAATCAATCGAAAACTTCACTAGTTCACCACATCAATTTCAGAATATTACTTAAATAAGTTCTGGACGTTTTTGCTGAAATCTTAATTCAGCTGGTTCAATTAAGTTGGAACAGTAATATTGCAAATCATTTTTTACGTTCGTTTATATCTTTATTGAATGAGCGCTAACTATCTTTGCGAACTATTAATTGAATGTATCATTTTATACATCAGCAGTTGGTTTTTGGTAGGATTACTTTGCAAATGTAAATGTAATTTAATAATATCGCAGAATTTTTCATATTTTTAATCCTCTTTATCTAATTATTCGTATATTGAATCAAAATTTTATATATAATTATCGGAAAGGTAAAAATACTAGGTTGTCCAGTTGTCGCCATATATATATGTATTACTGGTTTCAACGTTTAATTCTAACTCATTTTCATTATCAATATTTGATTCTGATTCATCTTCATTTTCAAATTCTTTTTCTTCACTTTCATTTTATATAATTTATTATCTGAATAGCTAAATTAAAATCATTGAAATAGGTTAGACATCAACTATATAATTATTCTATACATATAAATATTATAATTTATGCATTCTTGACAAAGGTAAAATATCTACAATCTAATTTTACTATAAAAATAACATTTCTAAGTTGTTTAAGAGTTATAAAGCGTTAATGTCTGAAATTTTGTTATTGATTAAACGTAGTTCCGTTAAATTAGTTAATTTTCGGATACATGAAATGTTTGATATTATATTATAACTTAAACAAAGTTTTGTTAACTTCTTCATTTCCTTAATAGCTTATATATCGTTTATTCTGTTATAACTTAAATTGAGTTCTATTAAATTTGTTAAATCGCTGAGATATTAAATATCGGATATTTAATTAAACTATAAAGTAAGCTTAACTAGTTAAATCATCTATTTTAGCGATTCTACACTTTCAATTTCCAAATCAATAAGAGTTAGTTCTTAAATTGAGGTAAGACTTATATACTTATTTAATAGTTATTATGAAAAAGAATATTTTTTACCCTTTGTTGCTTCTTAACTCCAGTATCTAATATATTCTTCCCACCAACTGTCCCAGTCAGGCGAACATTTTACTTTTAATACTTTTATCTGTTTAAAATTTTCAATTCCTTCGTAGTGATTACAACTTAGTTGTTCTAGACTAATATTATTGAAATAATTGATTTAAACTTCAGTTAATTCGGTAAGTTATTTCTCAAAAAAACGAAGCATTTTATTACACTGCTAGAACATTTAACAGCCTTTTTATTATTCATTGTAGTTTAAACTAATTTTTAGTTTCTTAATCTATTTTTCTTTGTTAATTCTTTATAAAAATTTAAGAGAATTAACTGTTTAGTCTATTTAAACTTTTAACTTGGAACTACCTGTATCTTAAAATTATTTGTAATACAAATCAAAATATTTGTTTTCGTCAATTTGAGAATAATACATTTGAGTATCTGGATCCAAATAATCTATGTCAAAAATGAAGTCTTTTAACTTAGGCAAGTTTTGAATAACATCTATCGATGCTACATCAAGTTATGTGTTCTGAACATCCAAATACTATAACGTTTAACAACTTTGTAAACTAACTATCGACGTCAGTTTATTGTTACCAACACCAAGATGAACCAAATGTGTAAAATTCTGAAGTACAGAGATGTCATTTATAATATTGAAGTTCAAGTTCAGATTATATATTTACGTTAATCCAGAGAGAAATGATATATCCTCAATTCCATTTTTGCTCAAATTTAGTTTCTATAACCCTGTTAGTAAAGATAGCTCAGTATAATCCTTGATGAGATTACCACTGAGGTTAAGTATTAGAAGCGTTTTCATCTGTCCGATTCCATATATTGTTGTAAGTTGGCATTCCACTAAATTCAGCTCCCATAAATTAGCGTAGCTTATTGTAACGTTATAACACCGAGCGAGGTAGAGCGACTTTACATTTAACTATTTCACGAAGTCCAGGTTTTGTATGCTGGGATCATCATTTACAGTAAGATACTATTTATTTAACTCGTTATTTTTATTTTTGGGTAAATTAATAATTGTTTATAGCGATTAAATGTCTATCTGATTGTTTTCGTAATCCACATACTCCAGCTTCAAGCAGCTCTGAAGCGCAACTAAAGACATCAGCTAGTTATTGTTAATTCCAAGGTGAGTCAACTGCGCCATTTAAGTTAAGGCAGAAATATCAGAAATTCTGTTGAAGTTCAAATTCAAGTGAGTGATCTTTACAAGGCCAGACAGAAAAGAGATTTCCTCGAGGGAGCTGTTGCTCAGGTTGAGGTGCAGCAGATTCTCCAGCTATGAAAGTTCACTGAAATCCATGATGAGGTTCTAACTGAGGTTAAGCTTTTGTAGCGACTTCATCTGTCCAATACCTTGAATATTAGAAAGTTGGCACTTAATAATACTCAATTCCACTAGTGCGGCTTGACTTATTGTAATGTTGAAACACTAGACAAGGTAAAGCGACTTTACATTTAGCTACTTGGCGAAATCCATGTTTGCAATGCTAGAGTCATCGCTAATTGTGAGATACGCATTTCTGACGCAATCCTTGTACTTTAGTGCAGTTTCATCGAGTACGGCTGGTTATGCAAATTTATTTGAATTTACTTGTGAAGCAAAAGTTGTTGACATTGGTTGGAGTGGAAACGCGTTATGCTATATAATCTGGGAAATATTAGGAAATTGTAGGTAAGTGAAAGTACCTAAGTATATGATGTTAAAGTACCTAAGTTTATGATGTTATAATCACTTAGATTGGGAACAAAGATGAAAACCATTTTAATTGTTAGCGTCTTTTTGTAAAATCGTGACACACATTTTGACATGATTTTGAACATTCTAATATGATATTTATGCATTTGGTGATGGCACAAAATGATAGTACTAACGCTACTCCTTGACTTACTCCCTTATAAGTGAAATATCACAAACAAGGTAGAATTCTTAACACTTTGAGAACTGGAGCTATATTTTGTAATTTAAATAAGAACCCTAGAGGGCTAGTTAATATCAATATACTTATATAAGAATGTAATAGGACTCGACATAAATAGAGACTGATCATCTCTTACTATTTCTCAAGTTATTGAAGAAACTCACTTTTACTAATTGAATTATCACTATTGAATTATCACAGCAGTACTCTAATTAAAGTATGTGATATTGTGTAGTTTAATTAATTATTCAAAGCGTATAATGCTTTTGATATTAAATAGTATTTAGTAGTTATGTGTTCATTATTGTGGAAATACTATAATTCAATATCTCAACAATTTACAATGTTAAAAATGAATTATCTTTAAGATACATTCTAATTGGAGTCCATCCTCTATAGGCTATCATAGTCTCATCTAATGAAAATTCAAGTTTAGGCCCAGTTGGAAGGATTTCATTAACATAAATATAATCTAACATATATATAATCTACAAAGTAATAGTCTCATCTTCTTTTATATTTGCTATGACAAGCTTTTTTAATATTAGACAAGCTTTTTGACACACCAAATATGAAAACGAAAATAAGAACCTAAGTTACACAGAACCTAACTTTAAGTGTTTATTGTATCTGAACAAAACACAATTATTTGCTTAGGTACCTACCTACCTATTTACTGAGATTAATTTGTTGCACAACAATCTATGCATTATTTAAAATAAATTACTAATTCATATTTTTACTCATATTTATTCTATTACCAATATTTATATTACACAATCCAAATTTTTCCACTCCAATGAAGGAGATACCTTTAATTCTCTACGCGGCCGCCGCTGGCCCTTCCTCTCAGGACCTCAGCTTATCTAATTCCCAGTCAACGATCATTTCCAAACACCCGCAGCAGCTTTCCACTTCACATTAGTTTCCGGTCAATTCGCACCATTTCATCTTTCCCAACGGGATCAATTTCACTCCACAGCACTCTAGTGAGTTGTAAACGCACTAGTTCAACTTCCCGAACGTTCACGGCCGTTAATTCTTCGGTTTATCAACCGTTTTTAAACTTAGGGTTGACATTTTGATCCACTCCGAACTGATCAACAAGGGCCTTGTAAACGAGGACGGGGAACTTTTTTGCGAGCACGGAATCACACTACTCATGTCAGAACCGATTCAGTAATAGTTCATAGCATTTCTTGAATACTACGCGAACAAAATAATACAGAACGAGCTTGAACTAAATTAAGTGCCCGAAATCATCATGAGCCACTTCCAAAACAGAAAACTGCCACTCCACGTCGTATACGGTGACGTGGGAAGTTCATTGACTTAAAAAAGTGAACAGAAAGAAATTAAAATAAACGGAGTCATGACGAACGGAGCGAGCGTGTTCCAGCACACAGGACTCATATTCAAGAAAATGCCACCAAGCATGATCGTAGACATAATTGAATACCTACTACAAGAAAAAACAGTTATCATCACCGGAAACAACCAAATGCAGAACGCACAAGCGGTATACGAAATACTAGCACTTATGTACCCGTTCAACTACCCATACCCGTACTACGGAACCCTGCCAAAATAATACATGCAGCTAATTCACGCACCAGTACCCGCGTTCTGCGGAATTCCCAGCGCGTGCCTCGAAAACGAAGTACTCCCTCAATAATGCGTCCTATTCGACATTTCCGTGCCAAAACAAATTCAACACAACGAATACCTCAACTACCACGTGAAAACACGCACGTCAATTCCACGCACCGCCATAAATAAACTCAACTGCGAATTCCAGTACAAACTGCCGAACAAACAAGCAAAACCGCTCCAAAACACCATGAACTACAAAGGGTCAGACCCCCTTATCCTTCCAGATAACGTATCCGTTAAAATAGCAGTAGAAATACAAAAATCCTCCTTCTTCTCAAAGAAAACAGAAATCGAATACCAAGACATTACTTACCAATACAAAAGTGTTGATACCTCTGCATCCGCCAATACCTCCATGATGTTCGAGTCTCAATGCGTAAAACACATAACACCATTCTGGATGACTGGAAAATAACTGGCTTTTGTCATTGAAGTTAATGAGAGACTATTCCACTACTCAGCGATGCTTGATTTAGCTAGAGATGCTCGCGCTTCTGTGATTAACCAAATTCAAGAAGTTAAAAAATCAGGATTTAAAGGATTATTATCTGCACTCAACAAACCAGTAGTTAAAACAGATTATATATCCCAGAAAAAACTAGTATTCAAAGCCGACCCCTACCCAGGTTTCAATGTATTCGCTAGACCAAAGCTGCCAACAGAAATACGTAATTTACTAATATTGATCATAGAATAAAACGCCAATTAATATGGAAAGAAAACTAATGCCGTTTCTAGCCCGTGTAGACTTTAAAGCGTTGACTAAATGGAAATTAATGACGATGAAGAAGTACAAGATTTATTACCACATCCTATTTCTATGCTATATGATGCTAAAATTTAGAAAAGAGAAGCGCGTCAATTTTAGCTTCAATCTTACTTCCAAGAAGAAGAGAGAGATTTAGATTCCGCTCTTAATTTGGTTGATTAGTAATTTAATCCAGTGGGATGTAATATTGGCAAAATAAATTAATTCACAAAAGAAAAAGTTTGTACTCATGTTAAAAATACAACATAAGATTTACATCCATCAGGAAAATCAATTGATGTAGCGAGAGTCAGAGTCGGTTTTTGCGCGGTGTTTTTATAAATGGTCGGCCACTTCAGAAAATCATTGTATACCTAGTTTAGAAATACGACATAAAAACCAAAAGAACCAACGACTAATGTTGTGAGCAGTTAAGTAACAGTTTCTTCACGAAACAAATATTAAATTAATATTTCTGGTGATTCTTAAAAAATCTGTATGGGGCTAAATCTTTAAAATGATGGATATCATCAAATGTACTAAGATTTGTTCAAACGCTATTTTGAGTAAGAAAAGAAAGATTATCAAGTTCCAGTTGAATCTCCCTATATTAAAATTTTAGATTTCACCACGTTTATTGCAGAGACTCCGACGGCTTATCGTCCATTTGTTGATTACTTTTGTAGAACGCCTTTCTTCAGTGCGTTTTTGGAAGCGCGACTTTCTGATTCGATTTAGTTTGAGGGGTCCACGATATAGTCTTATGCACATGGTAAGTTATATTCCGCGTAGTATTAGGACATGTGTTAAAGTTCTATGTTTGCCGGCTCGTCCTTTGCACCGAATTATTCTTTAACGGTTATTGGTCGTCCATCCATGGAGAATTAGTCGCAGTCTTCTGACTCCCGTGCGGATTCTCCCATGAAGTACCGTTCGGAGTCCGATCCTGACGGTGCAGCACCTATTGAGTTTGCAAAAGCGAAAGAGGATCACATGGACTTGGCCGACGCAATTCTACGCCACCAGCTGATGCTGACCGAAGCTGAGTGCTCGCTGTTTTCTTCTCCGACATAGTTTTTGATTCAGAAGCTGAACGCAGCGCACGAGCAGAAGTGGGTCACGCGTATAGTGGTCGTGAAGCTAATTCAGCAGAACACCGTTTTGGAGTGGCGCGAGGGCGACATCGTGAAGGCCACCATGCGCCTATCCAGCACAGAAGTCCCTGAGGTGCCCGCCTTCAAATCCGAGTTCCCCACTCCGTATCCAGTTTCAATTTACGGGCACATTAAGGACGAGAAAACGGGACGCGAGGTAAGCAGGAAACTGGAGCTATGCTTCCAAAACGCAACCGAACAGCGACACTTCCTCATCCTCGTTCGCCCACTGAACAAAACACCCCACCGAGAAAGAGTCGCCGAGGGAATCGCGAACAACAAACTCGTTAACGGGCGCAAAGCCAGAAGGTACGCAATCGGAGTGCTGCAAGCCAATTTGGAAGTGGGAGGGGACGTGCTGACCTGGATCTACGAAAACTGCGGAATTGAGTGAACGGAATTAACTTATCAAGAAATTAAATCGAGGTTTTAAATATTAAAGTAGATTACTTCAAGCCAACTTCGCAATAATGTATAAGAAGAAGGTGATGAAAAGAGACGAAATCCAGATTGATCATTTAATCTATTCCTTCATAATTAATTATATCAAGAATAGCATTTGGGTATTCTAGATCTGCTTTCAATGTATTTATACCACTGAGAACATCAGTGGACAACTGATTTATTTGTTTAAATTCTTATGTTAATACTATTTTCTATCCTTAACAAATATTCATTTACTGTGTAACAATTTAATCTTTACTAGTTGTATTGGCAGGGTCGTAAATATTATAGAATTGATGAATAGTCTAAATTGACAGTTCTTATCTCAATATTTTATCTGAAGACTTCAGATTTTTAGATAAGCTAAAGAATTCAAACATTAAGTGAAGTGAAATATTAATTAATATTAATTAAATAATTAATATAAATTCAATTACACTCATAGTTTTACTTGTATCAAATCATATCAGGAATTGAAAATGTATCCATTTAACAAATAAATCCATATAATCACATAAATTGTTTCAAAATGACGTTACTTAATATTATTAACTTAAAGCAATATGAAAAAGATAAAAACAGTATATATATATAGATTATAGGTTATATATAGAAATAGACATTTTAAACCGAAATCGTAGTCCCAAAATTCATACCATAAGAATATACCCAAAAGGTCAATTTTAAGTTGTTTACACTCACTTAACTTATATTTATACTGGCTCAATAATATGTGCAATCATGTCGTATAGACGTAATTGTTTTGTTAACGTAAATCATAACAGCATTTGAAAAATATTATTAATACATAATATAATCTACAAACAGCGGATACGCCAGTCCCAAGATTATACCAGCCATCCCAAAGATAGTTACAAAATAATGTTAGTTCAAGTGCCGAACTAACTTAGGTTGTCTGAGGAGGCTATTCAGAGTGACAATCCTAGAAGATGAGGAATGATATTGAGATTAGTTTGAGGTAACGTTATTGTGTAACTAATTTTGGATTTATGGATTGTCACGATTTACGAGATGAAGATGGAATGATTAAATTGAGCTTAGAATAGTTGATAATGTTGTAGTTAAGTGAATCATTTAATATTTACTGAGAAGGAGAATAACAGGTCATTTTATTAGTACTGATTTCTTATAGAGCCACCCAACGTTTCATTTCTAACGTACGTTAAGGATTTCTAACGTTTTTTGCGTTAAAACAGACGTTAAAAGCACGTTACACTTATATTTATTTTGTGGGGATATAATATATAGTTGTAAAACAAGTATAATAATATGTTATATTTTATCGTTTTTATAAGCGTTTAAAGCTTTAATTGAATGAATTTATCCATTTAAATTAGTTTAATTACTACAATAACTGTAAAATCGATTTATATTGATTATTAAAATATAGTGTAAATAATAATTTAATTTCTAACGTACATGACGTTAGAGACTTTTCTAACGTATTTTCCTTACGCTTATTGGTTGGCTTTAATTTCTTAGTACTGATGATAAGGTTACAGTAAAGTGAGTCATTATATTTAAATTGTATTTAAATCCTTATTATTATTTTATATTTTCAAAATATTTGCGAGTTCAAGGTCTAAAAATGCACAATTATAAATATAAATCAAAATAATGTTAAGCTTGTCAGTACCACTCCACCACTTTTTGATCAATTTTTGTCAATTTAAACCTAGTAATTTTGGCAATATCACCTTTATATTGTTTAAATATGCTATATTAAGGTTTAAATAAATCAGATAATACTGTAAATACATTTTCTGATTTTTAAGTCTTTAACGAAAGTTAAATACATGAAAATAGTCATATTTCTTTCATTATTAGTGAAGTGGAAATACTGACAAGTTTAACATTATTCCATTTCAAATTAATTAATAACATAAAATAAAATAAACCTTATCTTCAATTAATTGAATACAATTAATTAGAATACAATTAATATTAACACTACAAAAACACTTTCACTGAACTACGTCCATTGAAGCGATTTGTTAGAATAATTTGAGAACTTAATATGCAAACCGACTTTGATTTTGGCTCAATTTTATTTTAAATTACTGTTAGTTCAGTTTTTTGAGCGAATATGTTTTAACGTTTAAAAGCAATCTCATCATTTATTTGAGCTGGTTCAGGTTGGTGTTGATTGCAATAATATATTTTTTAACTGATTGTTTGTCCTTTTAGTTTAAATTGCAGACGTTCTGGTTAAAGTACGAAGCTGTCACAGCACCAAACGCTTACTTTTGCTCAATATAGCTGATTATGGATGATGTGTCTTCAATTAGATTGCCACTTAACTACACGAAATAATCATCGCGAAATATAACTCCCTCCAGCAGATATAGTATTACATGCATTATACATGAAACATCCGAAATTAAATTGAACTACAGATCCAGATACTTTAAGTTTTTCATGTGCGATATGGGCTAAATATCCACAATGTAGTTTTGCGCCAGCTGCAAATGCTACAAATTAAGATGTCTTAGTGGACGAATGTCAGAAAGAACATTTGCGCTTAAATTAAGATACATCAAATCTTTTAAATATCTTAGAGCTGAAATGTCTCCGATTTCGCTTTCTTCAAGAGATAGATGTTGTAACTTGCTGAGTTTGGACAGCTAATCTATTTATTTGATTCTTCCTCCGAATATAGATAATTGTAATAATTTGTTGATTTTAACAAAATAGTTATTAAGTAAACAAGTTGCAAAGTTATATATTGTTTGATTTAGACTTAACTTATCTTCAGCGCCTAGTTTTCTTTAATAAACTTTATGAGTATGTATGAATATGTGAATTTAATCCAGATTGATCATTTAATCTATTCCTTCATAATTAATTATATCAAGAATAGCATTTGGGTATTCTAGATCTGCTTTCAATGTATTTATACCACTGAGAACATCAGTGGACAACTGATTTATTTGTTTAAATTCTTATGTTAATACTATTTTCTATCCTTAACAAATATTCATTTACTGTGTAACAATTTAATCTTTACTAGTTGTATTGGCAGGGTCGTAAATATTATAGAATTGATGAATAGTCTAAATTGACAGTTCTTATCTCAATATTTTATCTGAAGACTTCAGATTTTTAGATAAGCTAAAGAATTCAAACATTAAGTGAAGTGAAATATTAATTAATATTAATTAAATAATTAATATAAATTCAATTACACTCATAGTTTTACTTGTATCAAATCATATCAGGAATTGAAAATGTATCCATTTAACAAATAAATCCATATAATCACATAAATTGTTTCAAAATGACGTTACTTAATATTATTAACTTAAAGCAATATGAAAAAGATAAAAACAGTATATATATAGATTATAGGTTATATATAGAAATAGACATTTTAAACCGAAATCGTAGTCCCAAAATTCATACCATAAGAATATACCCAAAAGGTCAATTTTAAGTTGTTTACACTCACTTAACTTATATTTATACTGGCTCAATAATATGTGCAATCATGTCGTATAGACGTAATTGTTTTGTTAACGTAAATCATAACAGCATTTGAAAAATATTATTAATACATAATATAATCTACAAACAGCGGATACGCCAGTCCCAAGATTATACCAGCCATCCCAAAGATAGTTACAAAATAATGTTAGTTCAAGTGCCGAACTAACTTAGGTTGTCTGAGGAGGCTATTCAGAGTGACAATCCTAGAAGATGAGGAATGATATTGAGATTAGTTTGAGGTAACGTTATTGTGTAACTAATTTTGGATTTATGGATTGTCACGATTTACGAGATGAAGATGGAATGATTAAATTGAGCTTAGAATAGTTGATAATGTTGTAGTTAAGTGAATCATTTAATATTTACTGAGAAGGAGAATAACAGGTCATTTTATTAGTACTGATTTCTTATAGAGCCACCCAACGTTTCATTTCTAACGTACGTTAAGGATTTCTAACGTTTTTTGCGTTAAAACAGACGTTAAAAGCACGTTACACTTATATTTATTTTGTGGGGATATAATATATAGTTGTAAAACAAGTATAATAATATGTTATATTTTATCGTTTTTATAAGCGTTTAAAGCTTTAATTGAATGAATTTATCCATTTAAATTAGTTTAATTACTACAATAACTGTAAAATCGATTTATATTGATTATTAAAATATAGTGTAAATAATAATTTAATTTCTAACGTACATGACGTTAGAGACTTTTCTAACGTATTTTCCTTACGCTTATTGGTTGGCTTTAATTTCTTAGTACTGATGATAAGGTTACAGTAAAGTGAGTCATTATATTTAAATTGTATTTAAATTTGTAGTCGCTTAAAATTTTGTTTCCGATCTATTGTGCAGACGATGGTGAGAGTATAAGCTGGAACCGCGTTGTTCAAGTGCAATTCCAGGAATCGCCATTCAAAGGACGAAGTGAAAAGTCAAATACAGAATTTATGGTATAATATCAAAAATATTAATATCAAAAACACATTATCATCTGTTTTTATATTAATATAATAGGGAAGACATCACACCGTAAATTACGTCTATACTGGTCACCCTTTTTCTCTGATCATCACATTTCCTTTCCTTTCTAAACCAATGATCCCTAAGAAACCAACAACATTCCTCTCTAACCAAATATCTCGCACAGCGTTATCACACGTCACATCTCCTCACAGACTCTCCGTTAGCTCTTTCGGGCTAATGGAGTTTGTTTCGGAGACCTTTTTGTTGATAACAGCTTTTGGTTGAGTAGGGGAGTTCTTTCTTATTTGGTCTATTAATATAATATTATTGTAATCACTTTGAGTATTTTATATAAATCATGAGATAGTTATAATTGAATGATTCTAGGTTTAATACTAAGGCTCACATAAAAGTTAAATGGACATTTTAATAATGGAAAACTATATTTTATTTCATTGCTTTATGTAAATCTGGTCCAATTCCACTCCATAACCAGAAATATAGAATGCAGCCGACTTCGATTTAGTATTAGCCTCCGTTGCCTTCTCTGGCTCCGTAGGGCGATCGTGTGAATTTTGTGCCTCGGAACATCGTGCCTCCGGTGATTTCAACGCATTCTAGCAAGTAAAGTCGGGTTGTGCAAAACCAATTCGTGTAAAAGATTTCTCTCTTGAATTCGATTCGGGGTGAGTTTTCTCTGCGTGCGCTTTCCAAATAGGTGTTTGAGTGCGAGCTCTTGTTTTATTAAATGCTGTACCGAGTACTGAGCAGTGCTTTGTCTCTGTTGCCCTTTGTGTGTTATTTGTCGACCGCCTTATCTTATATAATGTTAATTACGTTCACGGTCATTTCGCTCTGTCAGTCTTTTGATTTTTCGTTTAGGATTCTGTTTATGATTCGGTTGTCAAATTCGATTAGGTAGAATTATTTGCTCGTTTTGCGTTTGTTGTACGAGTTATCAGTTTTTATCTTTGGGATGGTCCTCTCCAGTTCAGTCATTAAATCTTCCACTCCAATCATAACAACGTTTAAAACGGAATTGATTGTTTTCGGGCACTACTTCGGAATCAGGAACCTGTTTTATTTGTTCAGCAATTTCGTGTACAAAAACAATTTGAAGTGGAACGGGCAAATGGTTTATTATCAAAACGTGAACTCGGAGAACGGGCAGAAAATATCATTCAATGACTTCGTAAACCAAATCAAACTCGAAAAAGACGAACTAGATTCAATGAACGAAATCAAAGAAGAAAAAGTGGTCGGAAAAAGACACGACACGATGGACTACGAATGAATGAAGTATTTTTTGGTTTAGTTTGTTTCTAGATGAAGATAAGATAACTTTCAATATTTAAGATAATTTTCAATATACTTATATAATTAATCATAATTATAACACTGTATGAAGCAGGACACTTAGATTGGAAACAAAGATTAAAACCATTTTAATAAACTGGAAATTCACTAACCACAAGTATTATTAAAATATATATTATTTTAACTTGGCTATAGTAAAATAACTAGTATATATTTATTTATTGCGAGCAAAAATTTTTTTAGAGCTGAAGAGGCATTGCTGAAATACCAGCTTTGTTTAGTGTGGTCGATGATGGGTTCATTTGATCGCGCTTCTCGTTCCTCGCCACTTCCTGAGATGCGGCTCGGCAAAATCGGTTGCGGAAGGTAAAATCCCCCGGTTCAAAGTGCTGAGCTGCCGTCAAGGATCGGTATGGCTAAGGGCATGCCATCAACGAGCCTTCAGGATTGGAAAGCGGCAACCGCTCCATTGCTTCCTTAGAAACGCAGATGGTACGACGCAGGTGGATTCCCGTATAGATCGGCTTGCACGAAGCAGCCGCGTTACGCCCCTGGATGCTTGTACCCGAGTCGTTGGTTGCCTTGGCTGCGGAGGTGCGCCTAACGTACATAGGTGTATCTAAAACTAATGATCATTCGCGTGAACTTATAGTTCCTGTACAGAAGACCGAACTAGTATAAACGAAAGTTAAGTGAGTGGGATATATATATTTATTTATTGCGTTTAGATGTTTTGTTGGATTGTTGCTGTTGAGTGAGTCATGTTATTAAAACATATTTTGCAACATACAAGTATTTTTTCTATATTTAGAGTTATTATTATAAATATTCGGTATTTGCTCTAATCGCGAGTTTCCTCATTTTTAACACTTACAAAATAGTAGTGTGAATTTTATTCTATTTTTGCGTTGGTTCAATTTTTATTGTGTTGGTTGGCGAATATTAAAATACACTTCTCAAATGGGTTGTGGTTCGAGTAAGTTGCAGGACACGAATACAACTATTTTGATCAGTTCGCGTTAGAACGAGCCCGATTTGGCTTCTTCCAAGGCCGTTCAGTACCAGGACAACGCTCTCGCACAGAGTTGCACGCGTCACACGACAATGGACCTTGTTGAGCTGGACAACACTCAGCAAACTCTTTTACCATGTAATAATTCGGATTTGATTAGTAAGATAAAATAGCAACTCCCAAAAACTTCTGTTCAATGTCAATCTGATTTTTTCATGGACTAGAATCTTCTTCTGTGTGGCCGTTTCATAAACCTTCTGGACGACCTCCGTTTCTCATCTGAGGACTCTAAAAGGCAATATTTACTCAATTTGGTTTTTGATATGAACCGAAGAAAATATTTACATTAAAAGTCTCTATTTAGTAATTTGTAAATTAGAAAACAAAAACAATGTTTATAATTAAAACAGATTTTAACGTAACTGAATAATTCTCGCGAACTGCTCAGAATAAACCAAATCAGACAATACAAAAAGAAACTGGATTCGTTCAATGACCTTAAAAACAGAGTATTGAAGGGGAAAATCGTTTAAATTTAATTCGGAGAAGAAGAAGAAGGAAAAAAAGAAGAAAATTAAATGTGGGACCTCGAGGCCGAAATATTCTGAAAGTATTTAGTTTGTTTTAATTAAATTTTAAGTAATGAGTTAAGAATAATAATGAGTTAGTCATTTTTTGATCTCAATCATTATTTTGAAGTATAATTCAGTTTATTCACTTAATATGATCATGCTTGATGTATAATATTAAATATATTTATAATATGTTATTTATATATGCGTGTAAATAAACAATTGTAATTACTTTTAATATTTCTTTCATTAAATAATATTAAATGTTCTTCGTTTGTAAATGTATGATGATAGGTCTAGTAATAATCTGTAACACTGCGATTTTTTAATTTTTAAATATATACTACTAAATTATTGTTATCCATTGTAAATTCATAATTTTTTGAGATATTTAAGTAATATTATCCGCTGGATATTTTGTTAACAGAATAATACACTTATTTGTTCATTTCGATACCGAAGGTACCTAATACCTCTTATATCGCAATTCTATTAAAAGATTAACTTTTTGTTTTCTTCAAATAACTTTATTTTAGTTATAATGTTAATAGCTGAAGATTATTATGTCGTCCGTGGTGAAGTGGAAATATATTAAAATACAGCAAATAATATAAAATACCATTTACTGCAATAAAAGTTAAAATAGAAAAATCAAATGAACTATATCACTATAACATGATGATGAACACGATTTTATTTTAAATAATATCATAAAACTGTTGCTAATAGGCTATAATGACAAGTATATGAATAAAGTTAAGATTGACGTTTTGTTTAAGTGAAAATACATATTACACCATATTTATACCATCGATCATTTGATAACTTGTGTGAAAGTTCTTGAAAGTTCCCGTAACTCTGAGATAAGAACTATGGACATATGATATAAATAATGTAGAATTTAAGAAACTAATCATCCGCTGGAATGGGTAAATATTTAGTACATATAAAATATATTTGATTTGATCATCATCAATACATTTACAAGTCTATGTTAATTATAGTATGATATACATTTAGTAATTAATCGTTGTTGATGAAATTAGTATTATATATTATTTCAATACTTTAGAATTAAATTCAAGATAATTATTGTAATTGACTTTATATCTCAAGTTGCTATAATATATAGTTCTATATATAACTAATACTAATATATACTTATATACTTCATTTAGCTCATGTAGATCAAGTTATAATAATCACCAAAATTTACTAAATTATGAATATATTTAATGAAGAAGAGTATGAGAAGTAAAATAAAGAGAGATTTATATATCATTATATGTCAACAACATAATATTTTGTAATGACCCAAAATAATTTTCATTCCTAAAATGATGAGGGCTAAATCAGTTATGATGATAGAAATGATGCATAGAATTTTGTTAAAAGTCTATATTAATGCGATATGACTCATAAATCTTCCATACAGCAATAATCTCACACGCCGCTAACAGATTGGAATAGTTGTAAATTTGAAGAAATAGTGGAATTTTAACTTATGTTTATATTCATTACAGTTTAAAGTACAACGGGTTCATAATGTAATAATAGTAGTATTTAGTAATGTTTGTTTTATCTTTATGAAGGAATCCATAGACTATTATTACTTCTTGTTTTATGTATATAATTTGATATATATTTGAATATAAGTTGAAATACATGAAATATAATAATTTTAATTACATATTATTAATATTTATAATAATTCTAAAATTAAAATAATTTTTATTAATACACTCCAAACACAGATTATGTCTAGTACTATTTCGGAGTGTAAATGTAAAAATCGATCTTAACTAATAGGCTCGTACGCGAGTTCATTTTAACCCAGTTTGTATATCTATATATGAATCCTTTCCCTATAAAATATAAGATGTGATCATCCCGTTCATTTTTTCATAAATTGAGCATTTATTTTTGAGCACTTTTATTTTTAATTTTAGATTTATGAGATTAATTTTTACATTCCACACCTAAATAAATGTTGAATATCACTTAAACTTTATAAATATTTTATTAATATAACAATAAAATTATTTTCTACAAATATACGATATTTTAAATCAATAGTTTTAATTTTTTATATATTAGCTTTTAACAAATAGACTCAAATATTACTTTTAGGTATTATACTTTTAGTATCAATATCAAGATTGCATGAAGCATAAATTTAATTAAATTTGTGTGCAAAAATGTTATTTGACCTGATAGAAATGTATTTTATCAAATCATATTGAAATTTTTCATGTTTACTAAATATTATATTTCAATATAATTATTAATTAATTACGTATAATAAATATATATTATATCGATTTTATATTCATTATTTGTAGTGAAATAGTAAAATCACAAATCAACTACGCAAAAAAGCTTCGTGAAATTAAAATGCTGTTTTATTGTAATAAATTTCTAAATGCATCATAATTGCAATATTTAAAGTGAAATGATACTGATAATGACTTATTAGTTATATTTTTGTTACTGACATTCGTTTTAGGGTTTTCATTGTATGATGAATAAACAAAAACAAAAAAAAAGTAATTCTGGTTTCAATTAACTGTATTTAATATTTTTGTTTACAAATATGTGTTAAACCAGCGCTATTACTTAAATTAACAAACATCGCGTTGAATGAACATTATTCAAAGTTCTAAAACTGTTTAAACAATTATAATGTATTTAATAATGATGATAATAATGATATGACCACGATTCTTAAATTCTTGAATATAATATAACAAAAGATATGTATTAGAGTTGCCAAAAATAATAAACAGTTTATGTACCATATCCACAATATAACTTAAAAATGTATACTGTTTAGCCACACTTATGCAATTTTAGTTAGTTTTTCAGTATGAATCTCACTCTTAACCTTGTTTACTTATCATCTGTTCTATTTCAAGTTGGTTCTTGTACAATTGATTCATTTATTAAGGTATTTTTTGGCTGCTCTTTTCTTCAAGTTGAATGACCTTTAAATATAATGTTTTGATCAGTTCTAGTTGCTCGTTGAGTAATAATTTAATATCCTGAAGTTCTGACATAGTTAAATTGGTGGTGAAGTGGGATTTATTAGGTTTAATACATTCAATAAAATGAGAGATTTATACCACTCCGTTACCGCAATTTCAAAATGACAGATTATCTTCCTAGTGCTAGTTCTCGTTAACGCGTTACTTTTGCTGAATCACAAAAGTTCTCATTTTGCACAACATGGTTTGATAAAGTTGCAGACTAAGACAGAAAATATATCGTGAATATATTTGTCGATACAAAAGAAATAGAAATCATGGATGTAGGACGTAAGCAAGCTTTCTTAAAGCGTTGCCCATATCCTGAACTAGATATGACTAAGTTTTACTTGGGTAACTCGGTTGTTATACATGGTCGTCAACATAACATTGTAGAATTCGCTAATGAATACACTAAAAAAGCATTATCTTCAGCTTAAGAACGTACATGTGCCATAGTTAAACCACACGCTTATGGTGCAAATCCAAATATTTTCAAGGATTTATTAAGAGAACTTCACAAAAATTAACTTGCTGTATCTCGCCTACAATTATCTCAGTTAACCCCACAAGATGCTGCTCAGTTTTACGCTGAACATGTATCAAAACCATTTTACCCTTCATTATAGTAAATGATTACTTCTGGTCCAGCTTTAATAATTGAATTAGTTGGAGACTAGGCTGTTCAAAAATGGAGAAATATAATCGGACCCACTGATCCCAGATAAGCATTACCGTAACATTTACGTTCAAAATATGGTATTTCTGTAACTGAAAACGCTTTCCATGGTTCAGCAACTCCATAAGAAGCTGAAAGAGAAATATAAATAGCTTTCTAATTACGGCCACTATGTGCTCCAGAGCACTCTAGAACCGCAGTTATAGTTATAGAACCAACTTTCAAAGCTTAATATGGTGACATATTAAGTCACTTATTCACTTAAATAAATTAAGTTAGTGGATTGGTGGTTAGCGGTATTCATTCTGCTGATCCAGTTGCGGCTGATATAGATGAATTATTCAAGGCTTATTAAGGTGTTATCCCCAATTGGAGAAGCTATTGTGACGCCTTTGATGATGGTGTTTGCATCGCTATTGAATTGACTGGAAGCAATGATGTTATCCAGAATGCCAGGAACATCGTTGGCCCATTCGATCCAGAAATAGCTAAATTATTGAAACCATAATCAGTTAGAGCTGTTTTCGGAAAAGATTGCGTATAAAACGCTGTTTTCGTTACTGATATTGCCGAAGAAGCCGAAATTCACTCAGACTTTTGGTTTAGATGTGCAGAGTGAAAGTATTGTTTGTATTTACTCTTTATACTAAAATAATAATAATATTATATACATGTATGTACAAGTGTCATTTCGCATATAATGATCATTTCTCAATCATTTAAATTCTCGAAATAGTAGTGAAATAGTTATAAAGGTAAATTTTTAAATGTTTATAAATATTTAATAATTATAATGGTTTGCATATTGTAATAATCAGATAAAATTGATCCGCTAACGACTCAGTGAGGGCCCTATTGGGTCTTTACTGGACATAAATGACGGGTTGAGCCCGTTTTGAAAGTAGTATATAAATATATATTCGGAATCACGTGGTTCAGATTAACCTCTCGTTTTCGTCGTGAACTACTTCGTAGGCGTGGCATTTTGATGAATCTGTTAAGAACAAAGTGGACAAAGTGGTGACGACTGAGAAGACGCCTGCGACCCAGATGGGGTTCTTCTTGCTGTCAACGATCAGGTTCACGATGGTGAGGATGAGGTTCGCGATGGCCTGTCCGATGACGATGACGCAGTTGAAGACACCACTGTACAAGCCCTTGGACTGTGCTGGGGCGAGCTTGCCCACGTAGATAAATGGAACGGTGTTCATGGCGCAGTTGATGAAGCCGATGAGGGCCATGCAGAGGGAGACGAACCACTGGGAGCCAAGGAAGCTGTCTGGGAAGTAGCCGTTCAGGATGAGGAGGACGGAGGCGAGGATGTAGATGCAGCCGCAGATGAAGAAGATGAGCTTCTCGCCCAGGATGCCGATGAACTGACCGAAGACGGGGGCCACGACAGTGGTGACGCCGTTGAGGCAGATCTGGGCGATGAAGGTGGTCTCCATGGAGAAGATTGTGCCCGTGAACTGCTGGAGGGGAGTGTAGCCGATCCAGCCGAACAAGAGCGGCATCATGGCGGCGTAGAAGATCTTGTTCATGTTCTTGAACTCTCTGTAGAGCTGCTTGAAGGCGTTCTCGGAGGCAGAAATGGCGGAGGCGTCCTGTTGTTGTTCCTTGGCAATGATGAGGGACGGGATGGCGAGGAGCAGGGTGGTACCGGCGGCTACGCAGGAGAGGATCGGGTAGATGTCGGCGTACTTGATGTCGTTGTTCAATTCGTACATGACGAGCATGATGACATTGCAGAGAAGGAAGGAACCGCCCATCATGAAACCAGAGTAAGTGGCGCCCTTGTTTTGGGCCTCTGGTGGAACGCAGTCGGCGATGAGGGATCTGAAGGCGGCGAGCTCGACGTTGATGAAAGTGTTGCAGAAAACGACACCGAAAACAGCCCAGACTTGGGCGAAGGTGAAGTAGCTGTCGCTTCCTACTTTGAAGAACAACCCAGCGATTTCGGCTGACATACCCATCCAAATGATGGAGATAGAAGTAGCGATAGCACCGAAGATGAGGAAAGGTCTTCTGCGACCCATCTTGTTCAACGAACGGTCAGACATGTAACCAACGATTGGCTGTACAAGGAAACCGCAAACTGGACCAATGACATTGATGGCGGCAGTGATGGCTGAAGATATTTTCAACTCCTTTAAAAACGGAGTGTTGAGCACGCAGAAGCATGCAAAGCAAAATTGTAAACCTGCCATAGCGAGGTTAATCGTAAGAACGCGACCAACTGACCAGTCTGACATTTTGATTGATTGAAGAAGTGGATTTTGTAGTATTTCGTTGTGATATTATCTTATAATATTGCATTTTATCAATGAATTCTTTTACTTTTAAGATAACGACATGAAACCTAGCTATTATAAAGATATTTGTTTCCTTTACTTGACAGGACTAGGTCTCTAATAATTAACATAAAGTTTGTTTAACCGAAATACTAAGACTTATTCATGCAGTAAAAGCAAATGCGTACATTTCAATTGATTGATTAATTGTGATATGTGCCAATTAGTTATTTCTTATTTTTTACATATGTTTATCTAAATGTATTTAGATAAAGTCAAAACTAACCTACATACAGTGGTGGGCCCTCGAAATGCTTTTTTGAATTAGGAAGAAGAATGAAGTTTATTATTTGAATCTTACTTATATCACTGCCCGGCTCAATAATGAGTGTGTTCTCCCTCCTCATCAATACACTCATTAACTCTATTTACTATTGATTTGTAAAGTGCTTCAATCACATCAAGGCCTGGTTGAGCCTTGGATAGCTGTGCTACAATAATTAACGTATATAACTCTGTATATACTTCAATAATAAGTTTCAACTTTACCTAACGTTGTATAATTTAACAATCAAGAAAATTATTTCTCATTATGAAATGGAAGTGGAAGATCATAAGTAAAATAACTGTTGTTTTAGAGTAGCATCAATATATTATTTAATGCTGGGCCCGACTAACCCACTTGATTCCATTCTTCAAGAAACAAAAATCATTCATTATTTGATATTGAGAATGAAAGCGACTGTAACTACCTGAATTATAATTCTAATTAAGCGAAGTACCAATACTTCATCTTGAGCTCCCGGTTGAGATTGAAAGAAAAAGTCCTCCATTGTTTTTCGTGATTAAGAAATCCTAAAATCGTTCAGATTGACCCAGTTGAAGATGAACACCGAGGTCCTCTGCAGGTCCAGTGCTTGCGCTACTAGTTATAAATTACATATTGCGTCCGTATACCAATCATTGGATCCTCTTATTCTTTTCTCCAATCAGGCTTAACTACCATATATTTTCGAGATAAATCTTTCATAATTAGTTTTGTTGACTAAAACGTAGAAATTACACAGGGACATCTTAAACAAGTGATATAACTAGTTCAGATTGTACAATATTTTATGAATTCATCCGTTGGACCCAGAAATGAAGAGAAAACAAACGCTTCAGAACTGCCTAAGTTTGTTAAGTGAATTAGTTGACCTTCCCTAAACATCTTCTACCGCGTTTATTTTTGTCATTGCCGTCCTTTTATTGCATGTGGTAATTTCTATTTTTCCTTTTTGGAATATTAAATACCGACTTTGAATAGTCGATTATGGTCTAATACGATCGAAATCATATTTTTGGCCCTCTTGTGTTAATGAGTAGTTCATGAATAATCTCCAACTTGAGATTATTTATTGGAATTTGTCATCCGCATTAGAAGTGGCAAAATATTTTAATATATAATTACTCACATAGTAAACAAGAAAAAGCAATTCCACCTCCCATAACTGTAATATTTTACACTAGCTAGCCCCAAGATTAGATCACACCGTAAATTATGTCTTTACTACACAACTCAATAGTAATGTTTATTTTCATTAATATGTTTGCTAATCTACTGTTTACTGGATGCCATTTAATGAGTGAGAATCGTTGAAATTTAATGAGATGATAAGATGAAGATTAAATGATTAAATTTAGCTTATAATAGTTAAGTGAGTCATATTATTACTATAAGTTTTCTTATAAATTAATTTTGATGTAATATTTCAATAAGAATGGAGCGTTATGTATATATTACTAATATATTACTAATAATACTACTTATATAACAATTATATATAATTCTTTTCAATTGATTATAAAGTTATACAAAAATGATACATGCATAGTTTAAGCTTTATAATACAAAATATAACAACTAATAAATATAATTTACATGAATTTATGAGAATTTGTATTAATACTTATTGTTGTATAATTATGTGTATATTGTATAATATTATAAAGAATTCAAATAACTTACCACTTCTTCAATCAATCAAAATGTCAGACTGGTCAGTTGGTCGCGTTCTTACGATTAACCTCGCTATGGCAGGTTTACAATTTTGCTTTGCATGCTTCTGCGTGCTCAACACTCCGTTTTTAAAGGAGTTGAAAATATCTTCAGCCATCACTGCCGCCATCAATGTCATTGGTCCAGTTTGCGGTTTCCTTGTACAGCCAATCGTTGGTTACATGTCTGACCGTTCGTTGAACAAGATGGGTCGCAGAAGACCTTTCCTCATCTTCGGTGCTATCGCTACTTCTATCTCCATCATTTGGATGGGTATGTCAGCCGAAATCGCTGGGTTGTTCTTCAAAGTAGGAAGCGACAGCTACTTCACCTTCGCCCAAGTCTGGGCTGTTTTCGGTGTCGTTTTCTGCAACACTTTCATCAACGTCGAGCTCGCCGCCTTCAGATCCCTCATCGCCGACTGCGTTCCACCAGAGGCCCAAAACAAGGGCGCCACTTACTCTGGTTTCATGATGGGCGGTTCCTTCCTTCTCTGCAATGTCATCATGCTCGTCATGTACGAATTGAACAACGACATCAAGTACGCCGACATCTACCCGATCCTCTCCTGCGTAGCCGCCGGTACCACCCTGCTCCTCGCCATCCCGTCCCTCATCATTGCCAAGGAACAACAACAGGACGCCTCCGCCATTTCTGCCTCCGAGAACGCCTTCAAGCAGCTCTACAGAGAGTTCAAGAACATGAACAAGATCTTCTACGCCGCCATGATGCCGCTCTTGTTCGGCTGGATCGGCTACACTCCCCTCCAGCAGTTCACGGGCACAATCTTCTCCATGGAGACCACCTTCATCGCCCAGATCTGCCTCAACGGCGTCACCACTGTCGTGGCCCCCGTCTTCGGTCAGTTCATCGGCATCCTGGGCGAGAAGCTCATCTTCTTCATCTGCGGCTGCATCTACATCCTCGCCTCCGTCCTCCTCATCCTGAACGGCTACTTCCCAGACAGCTTCCTTGGCTCCCAGTGGTTCGTCTCCCTCTGCATGGCCCTCATCGGCTTCATCAACTGCGCCATGAACACCGTTCCATTTATCTACGTGGGCAAGCTCGCCCCAGCACAGTCCAAGGGCTTGTACAGTGGAGTGTTCAACTGCGTCATCGTCATCGGACAGGCCATCGCGAACCTCATCCTCACCATCGTGAACCTGATCGTTGACAGCAAGAAGAACCCCATCTGGGTCGCAGGCGTCTTCTCAGTCGTCACCACCATTTCAACCTTGTTCCTGACTGATTCCTCCAAATGTTCTACTGACAAGTTTGTAGAAGAAACTGAAGCTATAGCAGGTCGCGAAGAAATATGATTTATTATCATTGAATTAAATAATTAATAACATTGGAGAAACAAAAATTATTACATGTAATAAATAAACTGAAGTTTCTTGCTATTCCGTTTTAAATATTCATATATTTCTGCAATAAGCATTTAAAATACCTCCTCGGTCTTCTTTGGAGTGTTAAATTAATATTCTATATTTAAATCATTTTATGTGTAATTTTATGTAACATTTTCCACTTTAGTAATGAAATAATTGTATAATTAATTAATGTATTTGTATAATACAAAGGACTATAAATGTAAATGCGCAATATAATGACAATTGCAATAATGACAATTGCAAGAGTTAAAGCCGATATGTAAATCCGCAGTCTATATGTATGTTATAAGATTTGGTTATTTTCATTAAAGATAAAGAAAGTTTTCATTTAATATATTGATTACATTTATTGACAGTTACATCAAATAATAAAAATTAAATTAGCACGTTTACCACTGTAAAACTTATTTCTGAACGGCGTTTTGTGTATGAAAGTTTGTGAGCAGAAACGGTTTTAACTTATTATTTATTTGAACGAATGTTATTGTATACACTCAATAATTTGAAACAAACTGTTGTAAATAAGATACTTTCTAATATTAAGTACGAGAATGAAATGACTAAAAAGTACTAAAATTAAATTTAGAATGGCGTTCTCAAAATCTAAAAGGATGAAAACTTAAGAAGCATTAAATTCATATAAAACTTCAATATCTGCAAACTATAATTATTAGATTATTGTAATTTGATCCCAAGGTTAGAAAGCAAAAGTATTAAGGAGCTGACAGTTAAGGAATGTTAGATAAATAGTTTAAACTTGTTTACTTTGGAGGATCTTGAAATTTTAGATATAAAAGAGAGCTAATGTAAGGATTAAACGATATTTTTTTAGAATATGAGTTAGTTTTCAAAACTAAAGAAATTAGATATACACGCTGGTCGCTTCGATTTTACTCACATTAATAACGGAAAATTACACATATTAAACGTCAAATTACGAACTTTAGATTTTAGATTTTTTCAAGAACTAGAACATTATTTCAGTTGAGTTACATTGCTGTAAAAATATTATCTAAATATCAAATGATACTGTTACAGAAGTAAAAATCTATAATTGTGAACTCAAATCTATCGAATACTTACACCTTAAGAACTTAAATACATTGATACTTGAAGAAGATATTATAAACTTTGCTGACGAAGAAGATGTAAATTTTACACACAACGAAAACATAAATTATAATCTCTAAATAATATAGTAAAGTTTCAAAATTTACAAGAATTATAAATAAACGGATACTTTAACGATTTTTCGCCATTATAATTCTTAAAATAATTAACTGTATTAAAATTAACAGAATGCGATCTTATTTAGGTTAATTTTTTATAGCCGCTAGTTAATTTGAGGATGTTAGATATTTCATCAAATCCTGGAATATATTAGTAGTAACTAGCATAACTTACATAGCTCACTAAGCTAGAGATGAAGTACTGTTAACTGATAAACGTAGATTTCTTAGTACCGTTAGTTAATTTGAACGAATTAGATCTTTCTGGTAATTCGATAATATATATAGATATCAGTATCGATCCAATACTCGGGTTATAACAACTTTGGGGACTTTAAATCGATTATAATTTTATAATAGATATTTAAAACATGTAAATGCATCCAAATTTCAATTGTTTTAAATTAGATAATCAAAAGTAACCTACCTTACAATAAATATAAGTAGCAAACAAACTGAATTACATAAATTCTTCAAATGCTTTGTTAAAGCAAATAAAATAGAAGTCGACGATAACTTAGTAAATGAGTGTTAGAAAAGCTAGATTACAGCAACAAGTAAGATAATGTCTATTTAATCACATTTAGAATACAAATAAGGTTGTTTAATTGTTTTAGTATTTGGACGTAAAATTATCAGTGAGATGATTATTAATTATTTTGAATTTTATCTTGTCTCGAATAATAACGGTGAGTGTTTTATTCATATGCCTCAAGTTTGCTTGGCAAGTTTTTGTTCATTTATTTTATCTATTTAGTTTCTTATAATTATTTGTGTTTATGTACATATTAAACAGGTTAAAAGTATCATATATCTTTTCACTTCACCTCTTAATGCAGTTCCAACCCGTGACTTCCCGAATCGAGTCGGAATCCTTTCTTGCCCATGAAAACGGCGACGACGGCCGTTGTAATTTATTCGGGCAAAAGATTAAATTTCTGAGCCAAAAAGGAAACGGCGATTTGTAAATTCTCGGCCGCCAAAACGACCGGAATAAACTTGAACGTTATCTGAGAGGCTTGGGGCATCTCATTTATGAACTGAGAGAAGATGCACTTTTTGTGCTCACAAATGTTCTCTGGGTCGTCAATGACGTGCGCGGTATTGAATTTCTTGAGCAGATTAACCGTGGACGAGATGATCGTAACATCCGAGTTCTTTAGGTACAGCATGGCCTGAACAAACAACTCGTGGAGCTGCTCGAGCTTGTACTCGGCCGCATACGCTTTCTCGAGCTTCTATAAGTACTTGCTCACGTGCGTAGCCACTTACTTCGCATTCTTCGTTTTAACCACATTCGAGATTCCAGCTGCATCTGAAAAGGGAAGAGTGCGCAGCGCACGCAAAAACAACTAATGCTCCTCGTCAGACCACTTCGTAGACACATTCTGCAACTTAGACACACGAGCCTCGATCTTGTCCTACTCAGCCGTAAGCGCGTTCAACTTCTGCATAAGATCGTTCGCAAACTACTAATCCTAAGGAGATAAACTCGTTGCTGAAGATGACAACAACGAATCAAAAGGCTCGTATATAATTGAAATTGAAGTATCCTGCATTTGAAGTGGAATTTACTCCAACCTATCACATAAAATCTAATAAAATGAATAATGAATTTATTAGTTATTACTCCCAAAATAATGAATATAACTGTTATATAACAGTATTATTTAACAGTTACCGATAATGTCAGGTCAAATATTAATAACTTTGTTTTCAGTGTTTTCTATGAATTATTCCCAGTGTTATTTTTATGTATTCCATAATAATACTTCTAATCCATCCAATTATGAGAATAACTGTAAAAGAAAAAATACTATTATAAGATATATTTAAAGAAAACATCACACCGTAAATTGAGTCTATTGCTCACCCTTTTTCTCTTATTATCATATTTCCTATAAGATATTCTTACATTTAAGATATATTTAAATATTCAAAGTTTACCAAGTATGAACACTTTTCTTTTATTCACAATGGAACTATCTTTAATTATAAATATAAAACCACAGTTTAGACGAATTAGCTAATCGCTCCAGTTTAAACAAAACGCCCCGTAGATAATAATTATTAATAATTAACCCTAAGTTTTTTCAATAATAGTTAGTAATATTATTGCGATAAAAATAATATCATGACTCACTCAACAGTAACAATCCAACAATACATCTAAACGAAATAAATTAATATATATATTAGTTATTATACTAAAAATATTAAAAGGAAAGAAAGGTGAGAATAGAAAGGTGAGAATAGAGAAAAATGAGGACCCGTATTATACGGATATGTATTATATGTATGTATGCATTTATGGTGTATGATGCATTAATTTTATCAAACAGTATACTACGAAGATACTAGATATACTCATTGTCATTTCAAATAATATTAGGTTACTAATATGAATATTAATACTCCGCTTCAAATATGAAGTATTCTGACTTCAGCCAACAAGTTACTGAGCTAGATTTTTATAATTAAAACCATGCTGTTTAATAACAGAATGAAATAGACAACTAATTCTAATAAATTGATATTTATAAACAGCAAGCATATAACGAAATCTAAATTGAAGACAACAAATTAACCTCCCAAATAATATGCTAACGTTTGTGTATAAGTTAGCAAAATTGATTTTGATGCTTAGCATCATATTTTCGCTGGTGAATGGTATCCTATATGATGACTTTTGTTAATTTATACTCATATATATTCATATTTTTTGTACTAACTAGTACTTCTTGTTCGGCTTGCGGACAGTAAAACCTACCCACCTACCCGAACCTAAGATTCATGATGACGCCTATCGTACATAAGTGTATCTTGATGATTTGTGAAAATATAATAATATGTGATAATCTGAATCATATATAAACGAAAGTTAAGTGAGTGGGATATATAATAATATATGATAAATATTTATCAGTTCTATATTATAGGTCAATTAATTATACAATATTTAATCAAAGTACAAATTAATCCACTCCACACAACCAAAATAGAATAGAAATGCAAACTTAAGTAAAGCAAAAATAACAACATGTGAATAAAAACTGGATAAATGACCAAGAAGTACTCGAATCACATTCAGAGTACGAAACAGCATTTGAATATCAGAACTAAATAATTGACGGAGTACTAAAATTAGAAGAAGACCTAGATCTGAAAGAAATAGAATTCATACAAGCTCTGAACATACACAAACTTGAGCTAATAAATTGCAAGAAAATAATCCCGAAGTTGCAAAGTCAAACCATCAGAGAGCTCATAATTGAATAGTGCGACATTAAAAGTCTTGAAGAGTTTCAACTGAACAACCTCGAAGTTTTGATATTAATAACGGAGTATAAGTTTTAAGAAACGTCTTCATTGGTGCAGGAAATGATTTAGTTTACGAAATTGAAAGAACTTGTACTTACAGGGTGGATGGTTGATCTTGGCACAAAATTTAATTAAATAACTCACATTACAAGACTAAGTTTGAATAATTGCGAAATACGCTAAACAAAATATTTATCACCACTTACTAACCTGTAAGAGCTGTCATTGAACGAAAATAAAAGAATTGACATCACACACATTCAGTATTTGGTGAATCTAAGAAAATTACAGTTAAATTAGTGTGGTTTGATCAATCTGGATTCTTTAAGACCGCTTTCTAAGCTTTAAGAATTAGATATACGGGAAAACTAAATTGTGTTTATTCAACCTCTGGCCAAACTGGAGTTTCTAACATTTTTGAACGCAGAAATTAATAATATAATAGACATAGAATTTTTAGAGAGACATAAAAATTTTAAGTAATTCAAATTTTGTAATAAGTTTAAACCTTCACACTATTTACGTAAATCAGCTAATATTATGTAGCTAATCAACAATCCAGTTACCTCCCTTAAATATATGCTTGAACAATCAAACAGACTTAAACAGCATTGTACTATTTTAAAAAAGAAAATGTATGAATACCAATAATAATTGAATGATACACAGAAATGCTTTATTCAATAAACTTTTGCGCTTTTTCAAAAGTTGAACATTTTCGAAAGTTGTTAATGAGAATTGATTCACAACTTCTAAACGGGTGTAGCGCGACCGTTCACTGTTCTGGGAGTGAAGAGCCCATTTCATAGAATGGAAGCCAGCAAGAGGAGTCATGGCCCATAAATCATGTCTTTTTACAGGATGAAAACACTTGGTGCATTATTGAGGTAACGGTGGAGCACGATTAAATTTCTTAAATTTAGCGTAGAAAGATATGTTAATAAGAGTAGATTGATTTTTAAGATTAGAAACAGAAGAAACTTCATGTATAAATTTTTAATTTACTTTTTGAACATTTATTAACATATAATAAGTTGAATATTGAGTTTTTTACTTATTAATACGTATTTAATGTATCATCAATATCTTAAATATTCGATTCTATTATAATAACAAATTACCTAACTACCATCATTGTCCTAAATATTATCTATTACAAATTAATACCAAAATATATCAAAATCTTATATTCAGTAATATAACAATTAGATAACAGACATAATTATAGTCAGACTTTTAGTATCATATTAAACATATCTCCAGTTTTAACAAAACGCCTTGTTCATAATAATGATTATAGTAATTAAATTCTTCTTGCAATTATTTTGGTTAATTTCATCTATCACTTGTCCTCCTTTTTCTCACTAAGTTTAAACTTCGAGCCCTTGCTCATGACCTGAACCTGAAATTGAACTTTCTCTTCCTTCTCCTGTCCCTCGAAAACGAACGGGATCTCCTTCTGTTTCTTCTCGTTTTCGAAGCTTTGGTAGCTCAGAACGCGCCTGGGATCAAAATCGTACTGGCAAAACTGGGCAATTGACGAGTTAATTGACCCGTTTAGAGACAAAGTTGAGCCAAAGGGCATGTACAGCTCATCGTACGTTTTCACTCTGCGCTCGAATTCGAGGCCCGGGGGCTCAATCGAGTCGGGCTACAATAGGGACTCCATTTGCTGCCGTTGGGCCTGAGTGGCTTGGTTCTGCTTGAGCTTGTTGTCAATGTGAGAGCGCAACTATTTAGAAATGTTGTTCTGCGTCTTGCTCTGGCCACCGAAAGTCATCTGAATTAGGGTCTGGTTCGTTTACAAAGCCTGGAAAATAGCAGCCGCACCCTACTCATTGATGGTACAGTCGGTTATGAACAAACGTAAAACTGTCTGGTTAAAAGACAATAAGGTCCCAAGGGCCTCCGCGCCAGAATTTCCTATCAAATTTCCACTTACATCAAGCTGGCGCAAACGACAGTTGGGCGAAGAAGCCAGCTAGCTGAACTAAGTTACGCCGTCTTGCGTTATAAGATTATTCGCAACATTCAAAGATTTTAACTGACCAGCCGCAACCGCCTCGCCCAGCGCCTTGAAACCAATGTCGTTTATTAAGTTTTTTTAAAGCGAGATCGCAGCCAGAGATACTTTCTTGATTTAAATTTAATTTATAATAATCAAAATAGACTGGGACGTTAAATTGCAAGAGTCTAAGGTCAATGTGGTCAATTACTCACAACCAGTGATAATTAGAGTTAACGCCTATGCTGTTATGTCACCAAATGGGTTGTTGGATAAATTTAGCGCGTGCAAGCTTGTATTTCTCTACAAAGAATAACTCAAAATTGTAATTTGTTATACTGTAAGACCAGTATCCTAAAGATCCAAAACTCGAATTAATTTATTTAATAACAGTTTGGAACAAAAATATTCTACTTTTGTTAAGCTATTTTTGCGCAGTTACAAATCTAGAACCTTGCATTCAGGGTGTGCCAGCAAATCTGCAACAGAATTTAAACCAGCTTCGTCCAATGACGAATTTCTTAAACCTAGCGATTAAATTGATGTCATACCAGCTAGATTCTTGCAAATTTACTGTATTCCCGATGAACCTATTTCATTTCCACCAATGTGGAAAGTCTTGATTTTAGCTCCGGCTCCAATTGCTTATCTTAAAGCGCTTGAAATTATTTTAGCACCTGCTGATGTGATATGATTATCAGAAAGTTTTATTTGTTCAAGTTTTTTAGCTTGTTAGATGTAACCGGCTATGCATTAGCATTAATCATCGCTTATTGATGCCCCGAATATTTCAAATATTTCAATGTTGGGTAGTGTTTGAATAGAAGCAACCAGTTATTGTAATTGGCGTGGAGTAATATCACTTTGAGAGAAATGTAATAATTTGAGATTTAAAGCTGATTATAAACAATAACACATAATCTACCATAGTTCTTCAGAAATATCTTTGGCCACTGGAAGTCTGAGTTGCGTTAAATGGTTAATATCAGCTCTGTATTCATGTATCAATTCTTGGTTTTTTTCGTTGAGTTGTTCCAAGAAATTTTAAGGCTGAAAGTTTGTTTCAGCCTTTTATTTTCTTTGAATTTTTATTATTGGATTAACTTTTTGTTATTCACACATTTTCTGAATCATTCCACACAGAGAATTTTATTGAGTCTTCATTTCTATGGAGTGTTATATTGTTATAATATAATATATATTACTATAATGATAATATTAAAATATTAATTTAAAGATTGATTAATAGCTCAATCAATCATATTTTCTTAATTGGTCTTTGATATGTCTGATGAGTGATATTCGGTCTATACTTATAAGCAAAAACTTATTGAATGTTCAACTGTTTAAACTATTTAATTATGCAGTCACAAATCAACACTTCATGAAAATATCACACTCATGTTTGTATGTACTGTGAGGGATGAAGGTTTAACCAAGGTGCAGTCAGCATACGCATTATTTTATTATTTTTAGTTTTTTCCATTTATTGACGAAGTGGAAATATTATTGCATTTATATTTACATCATCATATTCCGAATAGTGGTTCAATTATTGTCAGATCGTATTGTATATGTAATACTACAGAAATCCGTCCCTTTTCATTTATTAGGGAGCCTCCAAAAAAGCTCTTAACCTCTTATAAATGACGAACCTTACTTTTGAGTTACCTTTTTAACAATTTTCACTTCAAACGGGAAATGCAAATTATACATAACTTTTAAAGTATCGTAGGTTATATATATATATATAACTGCTGAACTTAAATAGTTGAATTTTTACTTATGTTATTTTGAAGAGTTTTAGAAAGAAAATAATCGGTTCTATAATCATTTTAATGATTTTTAATGTCCAATATAGGATGCATTAATTCAGGTTCGCTCTGATACTTTTGCCAAACTGTTGTTCCCAAAAGTTGATTTTTGCTAACTAAAAATGAATTTTGTGAGCTCCAGAGAAATCAAATGGGGTTCACAGTTATATGATATAATAGTATAGTAGTGATTATCGTTATTGGTAAATTGGAGTCAATTCGTGATTTACTAATAAATACAGTAATCGTTTTTGGAACGAGACAAGAAGAAGGGTTGTAACTATTTGTATGTGATTATATTTCATTGAAAATCATATTTCATTCAAAATCGATATTAAACTTTAGATCCAGGTTCAAGTGATAAGCGGCTTCGTTAACTTAAAGAGCATACTAGCTTAATAGAAAATTAAATTAACTCAATCACCACACTTTTATTTGAGATATTTTTTATAGAAATTAATATAACAAGATTGAATTAAATTAAACATTTGAAGTTAAGCAAATTGATGACTATAACTATCAAATTATGAAACACTACCTCACGGAGCCAGTTCAGATAGCAATTATTTAGTCAATATGACAGCTGCCTAGCTCCTCATATGAATTTTTGGTTGAAGTTTCCTTACTTATAACCTCCAAACGACTTGTTTCCTCCTTTGTTTTGCTTACTGAAGTTAGTCTAGCCTATTGGTATTTTTTTTGACGTACATGAATGAGTCATCGTTGCGTTTTGATTTAACATCATTGTATCTGTATTCGTTTAGGGAGTTGAACAGTTTCCCTTAGTTGTTGAATTTGTCGAGTTATGGATGTATTTTCTCTGATCAAATAGTTCTGGTGACCCCATTAGCTGTAAAATATAATTTTATACTTGAAAATGAATGAAGACATTGATAGCAACGAGCGAATATTAATGTAACCATAATATAATAATACTATTTAACTTAAGTACAGTATAAATTAACGATTATACAAAATGTATTTGAAATTATATTATTTTTCTTCACTGACACACTTTAGGTAATAATTTTCATACAGCTTTGTATTTTACAAGCATGTTAAAAATTTATTAAATATATAAAAAATAACTAATATCAAAAAAACTATTAAATATAATCATACGCACTGCTGTGGCCAGTTCTGCGTGAACGCGGCGCAATTTGTTTGTAAAACGCCATTTATATAATTCGCGCCTGTTGTTTTCGCTTGACTGAACTTAAAAGTTGTTTGACCTTAATTCGCGCCCAGAATATATCCAACATTCGTGGAACTTAAAATGGATATATTTTTAAGTTCCAACAATGTGATGCTTATATACGAAGTGTCGAACACATTACCAACAAGGGCAGCTGAACCGGACTTTGTTGCTAAGATGTTACTGAATTATATTGTTCCATTTTCAATTTGAATTATTGCGGACCAAAGCTGTCCTGCGAAGCCACCTGTGCTGTACTGCGATTATATATTTGAATTATTCAATATAACGTTCTTAAAAGTTGATACGGATTTGTGCGCATGCCCCAACAAACCAAGCTTTCCAAAAGAATCAGAAATAGCATTGAAACATAACTGTATGTGCAAATCGATTAAAACAGCTTGAGATTCCTAATAACCCACTACACCCACATTCTCTAAATTGCCATTAGTTAATATAATATGTAATTGACATTATTATAAAGAAAAATTACCCTATACAGTACCTACTAACCCAAAACAACCAAATCTAGTTGTTGCCATTTCAAACTAAGTAAACTAACATATCTTCTCAATATTGATATTATTAGTTTCATCTGCTTCACCAAATAATAATCCATTGTATAACGATTGTTTAGTACGTTATGTTAAATATGAATCGAAAATAAGAGTATTTAATGAGATATTTGTGTTTGTTATCATATTAATCAACCCTCCAAAACGATAATTATTAGTACCATTAGACACAATTGAATTGCATATTGGCAAATAAGAACTATTTCCAATCATTACAGATATATTATTAAAGTTAATTTAGTTTTAGTCAATATTACTAATCAGATAAGATGATAAATTTCCTACATTATACAGTATCGGTATGAAATTAACATTGTTAATAATAATATTAGACTAATTTAACTTATATGTTAGAAGAGTAACAGTTCCGGTGCTTTCATAGCTTCCCAATATTTGATATCCATTAATGTGTGCAGCTCCACTAATGCTATTTATAAGAGTAATGTTACCCTGAGATGTAATAAATGTTAGATTGATCAATAGATTATTAATATTTGTTTTTTCGGAAGAAGGTAATAATAAATTTATAGCTCCACTATTTGTAATAGAACTACCATATTTAGATATAATGCTCATGAAACTAATTTATATTTGATTTTGAGTGCTAATAATGCTTCCTTGTGATACGACCTGTGTATCTATTCGTATTTTGATATTATTGAAAGTAGTTTGACTCTAAAACAACGGTTTGATGCTAAAATAGACTTTATCTTCAATATCAATGAATGCATTTTGAATATTGAACAATGACCCGAAAATGTACCCGTTCACAAAATCTCCTGCATTATGTAGTACATTTGTAACGGTACTTAAATCGAATGAACTTACGTAGATTTGCTATGTACAAACAAATTCTGAACTATTTATAATGTGATTAATAGCAGTGCACTTTTTATCCACTATTTAATAACCTAATTAACAAAGACAATTTCCATTTTAAATAAATTAACCAGATATAGTGCATGTACATACTCCATTCATTAAAACAGAGTTTTATGGACAAATACAGGTATTTGATGAATTTTTAGCTCCCAATCCACATCTACACTCATTATTGATTACTAAAGCATCTGAAGTGAAACATTTACACACTCCTTAATTTAACTTTTAACCAGTTATTAAACATTCGCACTCGTTGTTAACAAATTTTGAGTCAAAAGGGCACTAACACGATCCATTTATGTATTACTAACCATATATTGGACATTGGTACGTTATACACTAATTATTAACAAATTTATGACCAAAATTATTCAAACAATCTAACCACATTTACTAATAGTCTAAAATATATTATTGACTTTAAAGTTTCTACATTTTTTCTGTTATTAATAAATTCAAATTTATAATTGTTTAATTCAATAAATTTGCTGTTTTGTTCATTTCAGAAATATTAAATGTTGTACTTATATTTAATGTTGAGACGTTTTAAAAGATTCTTTAGTCCAAAACAGTCGTGTTTTGTAACAAGTGCAGATCAGCCTTTGAGAAATTTGACATGATGAAGCTTTCAAGATTGGATGTGTTAGTAATTATTTAATTTTAAAGGTGTGAAAAGTTTAAAACTAAATTGGAGTCAAGATTTGACATATTTATTTTGATGTCAGAAATGTCCTGCTGAATTTGAAATAACTAGCTGTTGTTCACCAAGTTGGACATATTGGAGATAGCATTCAGTATATTAACGCAGGTTGTTTTGTTCAGAAGATAACCATTTTTGCACACGCATTTTCCATCAACGAAATCAAAAGGGCTTATACACTAGAGTACTCCATCTTTTAATTCACCAAGTAGCAATTAATCAGCACATAAACCATAAACGACATTGTCGGTTCCACATAAGTCACATAACGCAATTTCGGTTCCAGTTGAAATGATTGATATACTACTTTTACCAAATCTCTGAGTATCTTTGAAACATATCAACATATTTTAAATGCTAAGGGAGATTGAAGCATTCACAAAAGATGATATATATCCACTCTCTATACTTTGTTCTAAATTGCTTCCCGACATCTTACAGTCAATAATTGATAGATTCAGTGAGCTTTTTACAGTGTTCACTATTCCAGAAGAAAAGTTACTAATTACTCTATACTGAATGAATGATTACTGTAATTTTATGTTACCTTGTGTTTCTATTACCAAGGCCGAAATCTGATGGCCAGATGCGATGAAAACAAATGTTGAGTTGAGTAAAGACATATCACATGCGATGCATAACAGTGCGCCTACACGTACTGGGAATTCCAGAGAAATATTCAATATAGAGTCTTCAATATGCTGATTGTTCATATTAAGGCCGAATAAGCTGAAAATGTTGATGTAGAAGTTTTGCACATTAGTGTTTATTTGAGACTACTAGGTGTAGTTTGTATAAATGAATAAATGAACGCTGTTGGATTTCTGCGAAAATATTATGTTGTCTTACACCTTTATGTTGTTAAGTTTGCTTGTTTTCTGACAGTAGTTGTACTTGTTATCATTAAGCTGTATGTTGTTGTGACATGTGTTAAAGTTGTTTATACTTATTTGTTTGAAGACAATAATAGAAGACAACATATAATTTATGCTCATTAAAAATTAGGAAGAGTGCGTTGTATTTTTGTTGCGCGAAACAGAAAAGAAAGGTAATATATATTATTTCTGATTTGTGCAGACCAAGAGCATGATGTAACTTTCTTCAGGCGCAGAGGAAGAGTGACGTATATGTTAAGGTCTTGATACATCACTGTAAAAACTGCGTTAGGATTTGCGTGATTCTGATGGCGTTATTATTTCCATACCTTCCGTAATTATAATGTACACAATAATATTGCCAAACTAACCGCATTACTCCTTCGCAGAGTAAAACAATAACTTGCATTATTTCAAACTTGGAACAAAAAGATGTTATCCGATACCATTTGTACAAAACTTGCTGTCTTCACGAGCAAATGAAAACTCCAAACAGAAATGCATTAAAATCATACAGACTACCAAGTGGATGAAACCGTTTTAAACGCTTGACGAGCGTGTTCTGATGGTTTTGAGCGTACTTACGCGGCGTTTGTTACACACTCAAACCTATATGCACCATTCTTTACCGCTGCTCGACCGCACATCGCGGTTCCTGCAAACGATATGGTATCACTACGTTAAGAACCACAGACATGCTGTTGTAGCGAGATGGCGCCACTCTTGTGCTCCAGCTCCTGGTGTTTCCATTACGCACATTAATATACTGGAAACAAATATCGCAGTTAAACCAGAGCGCGAATTTTAATTGTATTTTCAAACACTAACTTAACATTAATAAATGGGAAAAAGGTAATTACACTACAAAATATTATTAATCTATTGATTAAAATGTTTTTATCTCGTGGCTATTTTTTATTTTCTGCTTAAAAATAAAGGCGGCGCACAGATAATGGCAATCAAACTCCAAATTCAAAATTTGTTCCACATACCAAATTTGAATTCAACTGAGGCGATATTAATATATATGCTCACAATATTAAAATTCGCCTCATACAAATACGATAGAATTGCTATTATTTGTCTGCGTTGGAATCGCCTACACGCGTTCTGAAACGGTTCTGTTTCACCTCACAACGAATACTACACAATGAAACTTTCACGCAAGAAACCACGTCGTTCGCGTTTGGACGTCCGATTTAGCCGCGACATACACATACACACAACATTAATATACCGGCCAAAGTGTTTGTATTATTATAGGTTTGAATTCCGCTCGCAACTGTGGGACGCTAATATGCAGCCGAACCTGTTATTCCTGTCGGTATGCATCTGAAGCCATCTTTTGCGTTGTATCTTTGTTGCGCGAAACAGAAAAGAAAGGTAATATATATTATTTCTGACTTTTGTGCAGACCAAGAGCATGATGTAACTTTCTTCAGGCGCAGAGGAAGAGTGACGTATATGTTAAGGTCTTGATACATCACTGTAAAAACTGCGTTAGGATTTGCGTGATTCTGATGGCGTTATTATTTCCATACCTTCCGTAATTATAATGTACACAATAATATTGCCAAACTAACCGCACTACTCCTTCGCAGAGTAAAACAATAACTTGCATTATTTCAAACTTGGAACAAAAAGATGTTATCCGATACCATTTGTACAAAACTTGCTGTCTTCACGAGCAAATGAAAACTCCAAACAGAAATGCATTAAAATCATCCAGACTACCAAGTGGATGAAACCGTTTTAAACGCTTGACGAGCGTGTTCTGATGGTTTTGAGCGTACTTACGCGGCGTTTGTTACACACTCAAACCTATATGCACCATTCTTTACCGCTGCTCGACCGCACATCGCGGTTCCTGCAAACGATATGGTATCACTACGTTAAGAACCACAGACATGCTGTTGTAGCGAGATGGCGCCACTCTTGTGCTCCAGCTCCTGGTGTTTCCATTACGCACATTAATATACTGGAAACAAATATCGCAGTTAAACCAGAGCGCGAATTTTAATTGTATTTTCAAACACTAACTTAACATTAATAAATGGGAAAAAGGTAATTACACTACAAAATATTATTAATCTATTGATTAAAATGTTTTTATCTCGTGGCTATTTTTTATTTTCTGCTTAAAAATAAAGGCGGCGCACAGATAATGGCAATCAAACTCCAAATTCAAAATTTGTTCCACATACCAAATTTGAATTCAACTGAGGCGATATTAATATATATGCTCACAATATTAAAATTCGCCTCATACAAATACGATAGAATTGCTATTATTTGTCTGCGTTGGAATCGCCTACACGCGTTCTGAAACGGTTCTGTTTCACCTCACAACGAATACTACACAATGAAACTTTCACGCAAGAAACCACGTCGTTCGCGTTTGGACGTCCGATTTAGCCGCGACATACACATACACACAACATTAATATACCGGCCAAAGTGTTTGTATTATTATAGGTTTGAATTCCGCTCGCAACTGTGGGACGCTAATATGCAGCCGAACCTGTTATTCCTGTCGGTATGCATCTGAAGCCATCTTTTGCGTTGTATCTTTGTTGCGCGAAACAGAAAAGAAAGGTAATATATATTATTTCTGACTTTTGTGCAGACCAAGAGCATGATGTAACTTTCTTCAGGCGCAGAGGAAGAGTGACGTATATGTTAAGGTCTTGATACATCACTGTAAAAACTGCGTTAGGATTTGCGTGATTCTGATGGCGTTATTATTTCCATACCTTCCGTAATTATAATGTACACAATAATATTGCCAAACTAACCGCACTACTCCTTCGCAGAGTAAAACAATAACTTGCATTATTTCAAACTTGGAACAAAAAGATGTTATCCGATACCATTTGTACAAAACTTGCTGTCTTCACGAGCAAATGAAAACTCCAAACAGAAATGCATTAAAATCATACAGACTACCAAGTGGATGAAACCGTTTTAAACGCTTGACGAGCGTGTTCTGATGGTTTTGAGCGTACTTACGCGGCGTTTGTTACACACTCAAACCTATATGCACCATTCTTTACCGCTGCTCGACCGCACATCGCGGTTCCTGCAAACGATATGGTATCACTACGTTAAGAACCACAGACATGCTGTTGTAGCGAGATGGCGCCACTCTTGTGCTCCAGCTCCTGGTGTTTCCATTACGCACATTAATATACTGGAAACAAATATCGCAGTTAAACCAGAGCGCGAATTTTAATTGTATTTTCAAACACTAACTTAACATTAATAAATGGGAAAAAGGTAATTACACTACAAAATATTATTAATCTATTGATTAAAATGTTTTTATCTCGTGGCTATTTTTTATTTTCTGCTTAAAAATAAAGGCGGCGCACAGATAATGGCAATCAAACTCCAAATTCAAAATTTGTTCCACATACCAAATTTGAATTCAACTGAGGCGATATTAATATATATGCTCACAATATTAAAATTCGCCTCATACAAATACGATAGAATTGCTATTATTTGTCTGCGTTGGAATCGCCTACACGCGTTCTGAAACGGTTCTGTTTCACCTCACAACGAATACTACACAATGAAACTTTCACGCAAGAAACCACGTCGTTCGCGTTTGGACGTCCGATTTAGCCGCGACATACACATACACACAACATTAATATACCGGCCAAAGTGTTTGTATTATTATAGGTTTGAATTCCGCTCGCAACTGTGGGACGCTAATATGCAGCCGAACCTGTTATTCCTGTCGGTATGCATCTGAAGCCATCTTTTGCGTTGTATCTTTGTTGCGCGAAACAGAAAAGAAAGGTAATATATATTATTTCTGACTTTTGTGCAGACCAAGAGCATGATGTAACTTTCTTCAGGCGCAGAGGAAGAGTGACGTATATGTTAAGGTCTTGATACATCACTGTAAAAACTGCGTTAGGATTTGCGTGATTCTGATGGCGTTATTATTTCCATACCTTCCGTAATTATAATGTACACAATAATATTGCCAAACTAACCGCACTACTCCTTCGCAGAGTAAAACAATAACTTGCATTATTTCAAACTTGGAACAAAAAGATGTTATCCGATACCATTTGTACAAAACTTGCTGTCTTCACGAGCAAATGAAAACTCCAAACAGAAATGCATTAAAATCAATACAGACTACCAAGTGGATGAAACCGTTTTAAACGCTTGACGAGCGTGTTCTGATAGTTTGAGCGTACTTACGCGGCGTTTATTCACCTCCAAACCTATATGCCATTCTTTACCGCTGCTCGACCGCACATCGCGGTTCCTGCAAACGATATGGTATCACTACGTTAAGAACCACAGACATGCTGTTGTGGCGAGATGGCGCCACTCTTGTGCTCAGCTCTGGTGTTTCCATTACACTTTTTATTAATATACTGGAAACAAATATCGCAGTTAAACCAGAGCGCGAATTTTAATTGTATTTTCAAACACTAACTTAACATTAATAAATGGGAAAAGGTAATTACACTACAAAATATTATTAATCTATTGATTAAAATGTTTTTTTATCTCGTAGCTATTTTTATTTTCTGCTTAAAAATAAGGCGGCGCACAGATAATGGCAATCAAACTCCAAATTCAAAATTTGTTCCACATACCAAATTTGAATTCAACTGAGCGATATTAATATATATGCTGCAATATTAAAATTCGCGCATACAAATCTGATAAATTGCTATTATTTGTCTGCGTTGGAATCGCCTACGCGCGTTCTGAAGCAGTTCTGTTTCACCTCACAACAGATACTACACAATGAAACTTTCACGCAAGAAACCGTCGTTCGCGCGTTTGGACGTCCGATTTAGCCACGACATACACATCACACACAACATTAATATACCGGCCAAAGTGTTTGTATTATTATAGGTTTGAATTCCGCTCGCAACTGTGGGACGTAATATGCAGCCGAACCTGTTATTCCTGTCGGTATGCATCTGAAGCCATCTTTGCGTTGTATCTTTGTTGCGCGAAGAAAAGAAAGGTAATATATTATTTCTGACT